>CAUYON010108274.1:0-26795 GCA_963573935.1 Arctocebus calabarensis
TTTATATAGTGATCAAGAAAATGCCATGAAGGCTATCTGTAACAGTACGATCAAAACATTTCTGAATGTATATGAATCGTGCCCTATGATTGCACCAATGTACAGAATTATGATTCAATAAAATTATAAAAAAAAAAGAAAAGGCATGAACCATCAAGATCATCTCTCAGTCTATCCATTATGGAGCTCCATTTCAACCTCATGAACTTTTCATAGGTTGTTTTGTCATATGATTATATAAAATTTTTCAAAACTATTGCCTAAGGCATAGAAACTAAAATGGAGAAATGAGTAATGAATAAAATACTTTGAATGTCAAAATAACTTTGTATGGAATATTTAGACAGTAAATCAACATACATTCTGGATATTTTGGTTTGGAACATGTATAACTGCTTCTACCTCATTTTATACAGATACGTGAGGCCTGAGGCCATTGTAAGAATAATCAGACTATTTTGCAACTCAGTAATATATGTCAATTAGGATTTTAGTTTCCCAAGTATGAAAATAAATGACTCAGTTAAAACTGGATATGTGCTAATGCTCTTGTTCGTCTTTCACTAAACATAAAAAAGTTCTCAGCCCAAGAGGGACAGTTTACCTGAAAATCATTGCAACACATATGTGAAGCTTTAGTTTAATTTTTGCCTTACTGCTAAATATCTTTGCAAATTGAACAACTTTCTGTAAGTCTCTTCATCATTCTAGAATTCAGTTATTTTAGTTCTAACATGGAGGTAATAAAATCTTGCCTTATCATGATATACCTCAGAGAAATGGGATATAAGATTCTAGATCTAGAATTTCAATTGCAATTTCACTCCATAATTATATGTGAGAGAAAATATCAGAGGACTCATCTTTGTCCAGTTCAGCTTGTGAAGAAGCCACTAAATATACCTCATTCCATTCTACTCCGTGCTATATAATTTAAATATGCTACCTAGTTGATTAAGCAAAATAAAGCCACAAAGAAAATCCATCATGTAAATCAGATTCTTGCTATTTTCAACAGAGGAAACCAACTTGAACAAATATGGACACATTTATTCAGCAAGTGAGTTTTGAAATTGAGATTGGAAGGCTTATTTGTCTTATACCAAAGTTTTTCTTTTTATTTCTTATTTTTCTGACTTAAACATTTTACATTATTTTTACAGACAAGTGAAGACACCATCAATTTAACGATCTCCAAACTAGCAAAATTACAACAACTAGCCTCAAAGAAAAATGAAAACAAATACTGTTGAGCAGATAATGGTAGAACAACTCAGCATTTTCAAACTAGAAAATGTCTAGAGTCAGGAAAATTATATTCAAAGGAGTAAGAGGAAACTTTGGCAATGTTATGATTTAAAACATCTTGGCATTTGAAAAAATCATGGATTTGAAAAGATGGCACAGAAAAATAGGTGAGAAAATAACCTATTTTTTTTTAAAAAAGAAGAAAATAGAGACTTCAGAACCAAGAGATTGTAACTTATTCCCATGCCCAGATATAGGTCAGTTTTAGAGATGCTTTTTTTCTTCTTTTTTTGTCACTTTATTATGAGGTAGTAAAGTCATGTTCACTCATCTTTATTTCCATTACAATGGAGTTAATATATATCAAGGATGAACTTCCTATGGAAATATTTTAAGCAGATAGATAACCGTAATAATGGCTTGATCTATAGTTAGTAGAATAACAGGATCCAAAGAGACCGACTTAATGATATAAGGTCAGCTGAAAGAGATTTTTCATGGGCATATGTTCTAACCACTCTATAGAACATTACAATCAGTGGACACGAATAAATACACAGTTTTTAAACCTGTAGTACCACAGTATGTTCAGGATTTTAAAAGATCTTAGCATATGGAAATATGAGATCAAGCTATGAGCTATACTTAAGATGAAGATATGTAAATTATCATATTGGTTCTAACAATTTGCTGCACAAGAAAGTCATGGAGACTGAACTTAATCATAGTTTACATAAATAACATAAAAGCATTTTAGAAATTAAGTGTGTATTTATCAACAGTGAACTATGACAATTTTAGTAGCCAATACTTCTTTAGTAATTACTAATACAATTATATTCACAAAAAATATAGATGCAATCATTGCAATATGCTTTTTGCTCAACAAAATCAGTTTTTAAGCAGTCGCATAGTTGAAAGGGGTGGAACTGAGAGATCAGCTAGAAGATGGAGCAAGGAGTAGTTTCCAAATGAAGCAGCTTCTCAAGACTGAAAGATAATATGATGCCATGCTAGTTGGTAGCACTGTAAAATAAAGATGTCAGGAAAATCAGTGTGAGGCAAGATCATGAAACTGGCTGAGTTCACGTAAAAGTCTATACTTTTTTGTGCATCTTTGCTTTCCACAAACATAAACACAGGTTAAGTTATTCCCTGTTCCATACTCTGACAATGTCTTAATTTGGCCGTACTTCCAGTTTTTGGAAGAATAATGTTATCAAACAACAACTCATTTTAAGAAGGTAAAAGAGTGAGGCTGATGTATGTATGGACATTTAATTTCTAAAACAGAAGAGTAATGTGTTTGGTGTTTTAGAAGATTAGAGAGACTCTTGAATAAAATAGAGATAAAATCAATCAATAAAAACTTTGATAAGGGAGGTTCAATGGATATACATTAGAACAAAGTAGATTTTTTGTCAATTACAGGGATAGACTTTCTTAAGAGGAAAGAAAAGAAAGCAGAAGGAAAAGAACAAAGACTGGACCATATAATTAACAAAAAAGTGAAAGAAGACATCATTCAAGATTATAGAAAACATTTCTATATTAAGTTGGAAGATATGCAAAATCCTCAAACCCATCCATCAACTATAAAAGTTCTAGGATTCTCAACATATAGCCTAGGTCAGACTGGACAAGTAGAAAAAATAGTTTAAGGAAGTCTTCCATTACTCCATTGAGCATTTAAATTCTCTATTCTTCTGTTAATAACACTTAGATAGTCATATTTCCTATAATTCCTATATATCATCCTTAGTCGTGCCCTACTGTTCCATAAGGTAAATATTATCTAAATATTTTTAGGATGTCCTTTCCTAAGTGAAATATCCTGTAGGATTATTCTTTTTAATTTTTCTTAGTAAGGTATATGTTTGTGTACACATACATGAGTGTGTTTTAATCTTCTCAAACTGTATAGGAGATCCTTCTATCCATCCCTCCCTGCTTTCCTTCCTTCCTTCTTTTCTTTCTCCCTTCCCCTTCCTTCCTTCTCTTTATTTGGCTGATGATAGAATCAAATTCCATGTGTTTTGTATTTTGCTCATGATATTTTGTTGTATTTTGCTCATGATATATTCTCAGGATAACACCCTTATAAGTCATAGACTGATATAATGCTTTATATTGCTCTAAGAATCTCTCACAAACACAGCAATGACTATATCATCAAGTACCATCTTGATAATGACCCAGGGGATAAATTTCTCTCAAGACTCAGTCTTCACAGTATAGTAGCACTTCATGTTTGGTAACATTCTGAAATTTTTAACATATGGATTATATAAGAAGGTTTAATTCATCATATTTTTTTTTACACTAACTACTGAAAACTCAGAGGCAAATTGTGATCCATTAGTGATGTCTATAATTTTACATATTGCCTTACTCTGTCTTTACCTTACTATTTTTCAGTTTTTATCTTTCCATTTGCCAATCTTTTTACTTTTCAAAAAACTCTGTCAGGTGTGATTCTTTAATATACTTTCACAACCATCTGGATATTTAATAAAACAAACAAATATAAATAAATATATACATAGCTTATCATGTAAATGTACCATCCATCAATCTCCAATAGTATGGAAACTTTATACAAGCCTGTTGTAGAATCTAAAGATTAAAAATTAACATTTTTATTTCATGTCCATCTTTTTCATAATGGTCGCTTTCTCTCATGAACATTCAATGCTGGCAAATTCTGACTTGTGAGGGCAGTGCTGCTTCTGTCAGACTGAGATATTCCATGCAGCTATTTCCTCCTACGTAGTTTTTAAGTGTACCTGTACATTACTATGCAAACTTTATCCTCAATGAGAGAAGGAAGAATCCTCTAAATTCACTCTCAGCATGTTGAAAACACTAGGCTTAGCACATCCAGCTGGAGCATTCACAAGCCCATTTAACTCTGAAGCTTGTGTAATGAACTTTACAGCCATTATAATTCTATTACAGGTCATGCATATCCATAACTTGATATAAGAAAACAATGGGAGATATGCTGATTTTGTCTGTCACATTCTAACCAATCAAGGGAAGCCAAGGAAAATTTTTCAAGAGTTTCAAATAGACAGGAGTCAATTACTTTTATAGGAAAACTGGATTGTTTCTTATGGCCTCTACATAAAATATTATGCAGCATAACTAATTGGTGATTGAAAATAATTGCTATGGAAAAGCAATTGCTTATGTGGGATGCAAAGAGGATAAAACCAGTAGCTTATATTTTGTCTATTTCTTCTGCTAACAGGTAAGTGGTTATTTGCTTATTTAACAAAGTTAATGTAACTTAGATGAAATACATTTTCCCCTTGGGGTATTATACTTTTCTATAAAGAAATATCAAAGAAATTTAAATGTGTTCTCAATTAAATTCACTGGCCCAGATTCCAGGGCTGAGATGAATTTCTCAAATCAGAGTTCAATGCTTCAATCTTCCTATGATGTTTATTGTTCTGTAGTGGAATGGGCTCAAATGCTGGTGGGCTTTACGTATGCAGTAATGTCTCCTGAATGACCAGGATAGAAAGTAATTTGAGGTACAGAAGGAACTTAACTTACACTCCAATATGCACAGGTCAGAGGATTCTGCACAGATTCTTTTAAGAGAAAAATCTCAAACCAAGTGATGATAATAAAACAACCTCATTCTTTTAAGAGAAAAATCTCAAACCAAGTGATGATAATAAAACAACCTCATGAGAATGATGTCTGGCAAATTTCACCCTAGCAAATACCATGACATTTAAACCCACGGTGACTGGCAAAATCTTCCTCTTTTTGATTAAAACAGCATCCTTCATAAACATCACTTTGGCTCTTCATGTTCCTGGTCATTATTCTTCATTAATGTTTTAGGCTTTTTGTTTTAGTTCACTTTGTAATCATTGTCCTCTAGCTTTTTCTCTAACGTCACCTCTTATTTGAGCTAAAGGAACCAATGCAACTTCCCTTGTTATTCCTGGTAATGCTATTTAAAGTCAGCATCAAAAATGGAAGCACACAAGCAATGAAGAAATGTTCCTGCTGTGTCAGTCTTGGTTCCATAGCCTTACAGGACTGATTCGTATGGAAATAGAAACTGTAGGAATATTATTTCAGTGGGAGAAAGATGCTGAAAAATCTTTATTGATGAGTAGAGGGGTAGGTCATTGAATTCACATCCATCCCATTGTAAATGAAATCTACAATTTAAATAGCATCCCCTGTAAATTCAGTCATGAGGACGCTGGATAGGTAGATCTGGTTACTCCACTGGGTGGGGCAGATATTTGAATTCCTGCATTGTTTTCTACCTACAGAGATAGTGCTATAGTGTTTCATTTAACTGTTGCCCATAATATCAACTACATGAAGGTAACATTTCTACATATTATAATAAAATGTGTCATTAGACTAGCAGTGTTTTAAGGAGCAGACATATTCAGTAGGTTTTCTAATACTTCTGTATTTGTCATTTATGAGAAAAAGCATAGAATATGCTTTCTTTCTTTTCATAAAGAAAAAGACATCAGTGGTAGCAAAATTTCTCTGAGGTACCATTCATTTTGTCTTTTATGCTTCTACATAGCAATTAATGTAAAGTTTTAGGGCCTTTACCTAAGGTACTCTTTGGTCAATGCAGTCGTATATGGTAGTTTGTCTGTGATTGTGCAATTTGGTTGTAATATCTCTTCACAATCAAATGAAACATAGCTATGGCCTTTAAGGAAGGACATTACAAAGGTAGACCTTTGTAGAATGAAAACAAATGGGAGGAATAAAAAAGGAAAAGGGGGAAAAATCCTTTATACATGTGTATCTTAAAATATAAGTGAGGACACAGACGGGCACTTGATCCTTTGAAAACTCCTCCTTACCTTGTGCAGTTCCCTGCTTGAATTGTAAATGCCTTTTCATTCTTATGGAAAGCATCTTAGCACAACAGTAAATCATGCTGGAGTTTAACATATCACTTTCTCACCTCAGTTTGTCATTTTGAATATTTGTCATTCTGAGGCTACAGCTTCCCCGTGAAACCCACATTTGGAAAATTCTATGCTGTTCATGCTGGCACTCAAATTAAAATGAATATTTTTTTCATAAAATGGAAAATAAAAACAAATCAGTCTAGTATACTCAATATCCCTCATTGTGACATGAAACTTCTATTTTCCAAAAACACATTAATGTTACTCATTTTTTTCTGTCTTTTTCAATGTCTTAGAAGCTGACATAAGAAAGAAGTAGTAATAAAATGAAAGTAGTTTTAGGATCAGGAGATGTCAGTTGGGGGTTATTATTTCCCTATGGATCCACCTTATATTTCCTCATCAGATAGAATGCAAACATAAATAGGCGTAACTGGCTTGCCAACATTCTTATGAAATTTACCTTGTTACTGTCTCCCTGTGTCAATCTACCATGTTAAGAGGACAATTAGAGGAGACATATAACTTTTTCAATAGAACACATCTAATCTTATTAGGGCCAAAGAAAATCAACTTTCTTCAGTGTTGGTCAGGTAATTAGACAAGTAAAGTATTGCAATTTAATTCATTTAGCTTATCTGCCTTCTATATGTCATGGCAATATTTCTTGGCATATAGAAATTAGAGATTCCGCGTGTTCTCCTTCAAGAGGCATAAACAAAAACTAGCATATTTACTGAGTATCTTTTAATTTTAATTGAAATTTCTGTGAAGATGCAAAGGTTAGCTGTCTACACTGTCTAAGGCTATAGGTGTTGTCACCTAGTAGTATAATTAAAGAACTAAAATTTTATTTTAATTCAATTAATTTATACTTATACATAAATGTAGATAATGGTTGCCATACTGGACTATGCAGCTCTAAGTACTTCAAACATAGACAGTAATTTTCACGGAGAGAGGTCTGGGGAGAGCACCCCAAGAGAATGAAAAAAGCACACACAGTGCCTGTAAGTGAAAACAAGAAAACAGAGAAATAGTCAACTTGACCAGAGTAAACATAGCACCAAGGAAAGTTTTGGAGGAAAAAAAAAATGCGGCCATGTGTTGGGTATTTTTCAAGTATAATCTGGCCACAGATCTTTCAAGAAGATTGTTAATTCTCAGATAAAAGTTTGAGCAATTCCATCAGACAAATACAAAATTGGTGTTGAGAACCCTTTAATAAAACTGTGTTTTGTGCTCATATGCACATATATAGATGAGTATAACTATCTCCTAAGCAAGTATTGAGAAAAATGAGCTGCCTTTGAAGTATTCTGGAGGAGTAAGTTAAGGCTAACCATTCATTTTCAACTGTGTTATGAGATCTTAGCATTCCATGGGCAAGAGCAATAATTGCTTCAAATATAGCCCCAAGAAAATGGTTATGATTTTTGGAGAAAATTGTAGTTTCATCACAGAATGATGTTTCTTTTTTGCTAGGCATGGTGGTCACCCATCTAGAATCCTAGCACTTTGTGGGGTTGATGAGGGAGGATCTCTCAAGGCTAAGAGTTTTAGACTAGTCTGGGCAAAGTAGTGAGATCTCCCTCATAGATATACCACAGCTACCTAAGATCAAGAATTTCTAAAAGAGGCTTGGCACCTGTGGCTCAAGCGGCTAAGGCACCAGCCACATACACCTGAGCTGGGGGGTTCGAGTTGAGCCCAGGCCCACAAAACAACAATGATGTTTGTAACCAAAAAATAGCCACGTGTTGTGGCAGCCACATGTTGTGGCAGCCACCTGTAGTCTCAGCTACTTGTGAGGCAGAGGCAGAAGAATCGCTTGAGCCCAGGAGTTGGAGGTTGCTGTGAGCTGTAATGCCATGGCACACTACCAGGGTGATAGCTTGAGGCTCTGTCTCAAAAAAAAAAAAAAAAAAAGGAATTTCTAAAAGAGTAATAAAAATTAAGTAAAAAGAATGATGTGTCCTTTGGGGACTCAGTATTATGGTATCTGAGTTATTATTTATTGTTCTAACTGCAAGAAGTCAGTGACTAAAGGAGGAAGGCTTGTGAAGACATAAATAGTCTAACAGAAAAGGTCTTAGAGATCATTTAATGGGCAAATGCCTCTCATTTTTCCAGCTGGGCTACTGAAGTTCAATAGAGTCAAGTTGAATGAAGTCAAATTTTGCTGTTGATTTATCCATTCCACAAATATTTCTTGAGTCCTTCTGGATTCTAAGCATTCTTCTTATTTCTGTGGATATGATAGTAAGCCAAATCTACTTCCAGCATTCATGAAGCTCTCCTTCTAGTGGGGGGAGATATAATAAACACCAAACAAATTCACAATTCATTGTTTTAATAATATTTGATTGGGTGCTTACTATGTGCCCGACATGGCTTTAAAAACTCAGAATGCATCATCAACAACAATAGAAAAGAAAGACAAAATAGCCATATAACTTCCAACTTTCTGGGGCTTCCAATTGTGAAGAAAGAGAAAATAAACAAGAAAAATAGTAAATAATTATAGTATGCTAAGTAAAAAGACAATAAGAAGAAAAAGGAGATAGGAAATCTTTTCATATCTCCAGAAAAGGATTGAATTTGGGTAGACTGGTCAGGAAAACATTACTAAGAAGATTGTATTGAGATATGGGCCTTAAAGGAAGGGAGAAAGCATGACTTGAATATTTGCTGGAAGAGCTTTCCTGTCAGATGGAGGAAAACAAGTGTAAAGACATTGGGGTTGAAACATGCCTGCCATTTCAAAGAACTGCAAAGAAACCAGAGTGGCTACAGTACAGAAAACAAGGTGGAAGGAGAATGGAAATGATCAGGAAGTTGACAGCTCTGGGAGATCATGTAGGAACTCATTTGTCGTAACAGGGAGTTGGCATTTACTTCAAGTAAACAGGAAAGTCATTAGGGATTTTCATGAAAAGAATGTCCTTCCTATCTGATATTTTAATAAGATCACTCTGGCTGGTTTGTGGCAAGGTGACTGAAGAGGAGGAGGAGTAAGTTAAGAAGGAGTAAGTTAAGGCTAACCATTCATTTTCAACTGTGTTATGAGGATGTAAATGAGCAGAGATGCTGGTGAGAAAACTACTGCAATAAGCCAGGCAAAATGATTACAGCAAATGTAGGAAGAAATGGGGTAGTCCTTTTATAGTTTCTACGTACATCTATATCTTTGGACAGTGGACCCAATGTGATTAACTGACAGGTTGGTAAAGATATGAGAGAAAAAGGTAAATTGAAATGACTAAATTTTTGGTCTGAACAATTGGAAAGATGGAGTTGTGATGTACTGCTCTTATTTGTGTGCATGTGTGTGTGTGCACGCACGTGTGTTGTCATGTGTGTTTTGAGTGATGCTGATTTATAAAAGAAGAAAACAAATAAGTGATAATGTTGAAGATAAGGTATTATTTTAGAAGGAATATTCTGCATAAGTTGCTTTTTAACAAAGTTATAAAATAAATCCTCCTCTGGAAAGGCAAAAGTGTTCTAAAGAGAAGGTAGATCAGGGGCAAAGGTTATGAGAGACGAGTGCTCTAGGCATATTGGAGAAACAACAAGAAGGGCACTTTGGCTAAAGCGAATGAGTTAAGTATTCAGAGAGGTAGTGGGGGGCAGATCATGTAGACCCAGTCAGACCATGGATATAACTTGGATATTCCCCAGATGAAATGGGAAGCCCCTGGAGGGGTTTTTGCAAAGAACCTGACCTGAATATTGTTTTTAAAGATTACTCTGAATTGCTATAGAGGGAGTGGAGAAAGCAGAAAGATGAGTTTGGGAGACTATCTCAGTAAGCAAGAGTGAGAGAAGATAGATGAGAGTAGTAGTGGCAGAAATGGCAAGAAGCATTTGTGTTCTCGGCATATTTTGAACATAACATTACTGTCAGAAGAATTGATGGTGATAAAAAGAATGAAGACTAGGATGGCTTCAAGTCTGAAGGTCTGAGCAACTGGAATAGAGTTGCTGCTATTGTCATGGAAAGATTGTGGGAGGAACATCCCTGGAGGAAAAGATTGTTTGGTCTTTGATGGGTTATAATTTAGAATCCTACCAGACATCTAAGATAAGGTTGTGAATAATTAGTTGTTTATAGTAGTTCGGAGATCAAGAGAAAAGTCTATTTTAGATATGCACACACACACACACCATTTGCATATATGTCAAACCAGAAATTACCATTTGTGAAATTGATGATAAATGTAATGAGAGTTGATAGAGAAAAGAGGAAGAAAGATTAAGCCTTGAGATACTCCAATGTCAGAGATCAAGAAAATGAAAAGCAAAATGACTGAAAAGATATAGCTAGTGAAGTACGATGAGAACCATGAGTGGTAAACTGGAAGCCAACGGAAAAATGTATTTCAAGTGGGAAAGAGAGATCAACGAAAACAAATTATGCTCTTAGGTCTAGTAAGATGAGTATTGAATATTGATTGTTGAGGCCAGGCTTGATGGCTCAGGCCTATAATCCCAGCACTTTGGGAAGATGAAATGGGAGGATCATTTGAGCCCAGGAGTTCAAGAGCAGCCTGGGCATCACAGTAAGACCCCATTTCAAAAAAAAAAAATCTGTAGAAGAAAACTGATTATTATAAAAGGCAACTCTGTAGTCATTGGTTACATCTATGAAATCATTTTTAATGTTGTAGTGGCACTAAATTATAATTTGACTCCTTTGAAGAAAGAATTCCATCAGTTAGTGTCTCTAAAACTCAAATTAGTCTCAAAGTTCTAGAGCCACACTGCTTCTCCAACTCTAGCCCAGCCCAAAATAGTTCTGTGAAACATCAATGTTTCCCTATAGATACGTAGCTACACATAATTTCCATAATAATAACAGTAATATTATCTAATACAGGTTTAACAATATGTAAGAATAATACTGAAAACAATGTATTGTCATTATTATAAATAATCTACCATGCATGCCAGATGCGAAGAAATCACAATAGAAACTGGCCAATGCATGAATTTTCTGCTATAAACATCAATTAACTTTCAAGCATCATTAATTAATGAAGCAATTCATTGATTTGAATTTGTCTTGATGAATAGCAGTCTGTAGTATAACTTAGTTTATAATTTTAACATGTATTTCTTAAAATATATGTTTTGTGTTATTCAATAGTATGCCAAGTATATTATTTGTAAGACACATGTAGATCAGTGGTTGAAAAATAAGGAAGATACAAATGTTTTTAGATACAAAACAGTTTCTTGAGATTGAATAGAATCAACCAAGAGAAAATTGACATTGAAGACATTGGGTTTTATAGCATCAAAGATTTGTGGTATAACAGTAATCAATAAACAGTTTTTGTAATTCAGAAGTGTGTAACTGCATTCTGTTTTATTATTTGTAATGTAACAGAGCTATGAAAACAAGATTGTCATACAGTACTAAAAGGGATAGAAGTCAAATGAAAAGAAACAATGATCTGCCTATTATAAACACTTAATTCAGTAAAATTATTCATAATATTAAGAATAAGTGAACAAATCACTTAAAAGAACTCTTCTTATTAAAATACGCTTGTGTTATGTTTCAGATCAATATATAATGTGAATTATTTTATTTTATTTTGGTTCTTTCTTCATAAGGAATATATCTTAAATTTTCTATTATTTTATAATTTTCTTAAGCATATAAATCAGAGTTCAGTTTTCTCTTATTGCAGATAATTCATCTGTGAGATCATTTATGTTGTCCATTTTAATCCAAATGAACATTATATCTCGTGAGCTTTGCTTGATATTCTGCCAATTTATAAATGAGTTCAGTAGTCAAATAAGCCTAGGAAATAATTCTCCACAGCATGAAGCCCGAGGCATAGTTATAGGCTTTTGGCTACATGTTGGTCACCACAAAATAGCATTTGAATAACTTTGGTTATAGAATTTTGTTAGTATTAAGTGCTTGATTTTCAAAATATTAAAAACCCAAATTAGACATATTGCTGCACTGCACATGCATAATACATGCAGATAAATAAAGACATCAACTCAAGAATTAATCAATATCAAAATATTTTTAATAGTATATAAGCACTCATGGGTTATAGTCAATAGTAAATTCTTAACTGGAATAAAAATTGAAATGTGTAATTACTCTAAATCTAGAACTGGGGAAAAACTAAGACTTACTGAATGCTAGAGATATAATATATGTGTTCATCTTCTTTTAAAAAACATAATTCTGGACTTCTTAATTTTAGTCACCATGCCAGTTACTAAACTCTCCAAGATGAAACTTTCAAAAAGTATCATCTACTTCAATGGTTCTCAGTGTATCATTCCCAGACAAACAGCATCAACATCACCTTGGAATTTGCTAGAAATGCACTTTTTACATAACACCCACATTTTCTGAATCAGAAACTCTGAGGTTTGTTCCTAGTAATCGGTGTTGTAATGAAAAACAATCCGATGATTCTGATCCATGCTAGACTATGAGAATTGCTCAACTAATGCATCATCCTAATCTCATAGATGAGGAAATTTAGATCCAGATTAAGAGGTGATTTGGGAATGTAGATTAATATTCAGGTTTACTATGTACCAGTCTTCACAACATCAATAATTCTGCCTGTAAGTTTCTTTAGAACACACTAGTTTGCCTATCTAGCATCCATTTCCTTGTTTTTATTCTTATCATAATAATAGTTTTTTACGGTATTCATTCTATGTGTTTATGGTTCAAGGGAAAGTGGCCTTAATCTTTCAGTCCTTTGGCAGCTAATAATCTCTCTAAGTAAATCATGTAAGTAGCATTATCTGTGCTTTGATTGTTATGAGAAAGGGTAGGCAATAAAATTCTGGCCAATGAGATAAAAGGGAAACATCTGGAAAATATTTTCCCACTCTTGAGAGAAAAATATCAGAAGACAGAGTACCTCTTTTTTGACAGCATTGACATTTTTTTGATGGCTGGGAATTCCTACAGCCATTTTGTAACTGAATGGGTCCTAAAGGCAAATCCAAACTATTGAGAACATTACAATACTTATATGTAAAGAAATCATAGTATCCATGGTACCACTGAAGTGCTAAAACACCCTGAAACAACCAGCCAATTTTATAAGGTTCCTCACGAGATATCAATCATGCCTAGGGACTTTGAGTTATTTGAAATAATAAATATTTTCATCATTTAAGAAGCAATATGAGTCAACATTTCTGCTACATAGATTTGAAAAATTGTTGATATAGGAATTTTAATACTTCCCTATTGATCTTTCTTATATCTTATTTTCAACCTATATTTATAAATTATAACAGAAATAAATGTAATTTTTACTGTATAAAAGATAAAAAGAAGTAAAATATTTTACCTATCTTCCTACTTCCTCTCCTATTCTTGAAATGTAAATGATCTTAAGTCTTTCTGTTTGAATTTTGAAAGATTTTATTAATTATAAATAATACTCATATCTTTATTTCTGGCTATGAAATATAACCATTGTTGAACTTATACACCTTTAATTTTTCCTTCATTCACCTACCTCCAGATTTTTATTTATTGAATTATTATTTTAGTTATCTCAATAGTTAACTTTATACATTTAGCTAAGAAAATTTATTTCTAGTTTTGAGACTATGAAATTAAGTAGTGTATGCTACTTAGGTTCATTAGAATAAATGAGAATACTTTTGGCTACCACTTCTCTCCTTCCTCTCCATATCTGTGAACTCTACCATTTTTTTCTTTGTGAAGCTTAAAATAGGTGCATCAAATATTCTGGAATTTTTCTAAAGTAATTTGAAAACATTGAAAATCTTTAGTCATGTACAATTCGATCATTTAAAATCATTTCCTAAAGAATTGTATATATGGATACAATACAATAAACGGATAGAGTCAAAAGCAGGCATAATTTAAACCTTGTAAATTTATGCCAATAACATGGAATCTTCTGAGCATTAAGATCAAATAGATTGAGTGGGTGGAGCAAGATGGCAAACTGGAGACTTCTCCTTACTAACCACTCATAAAGAGACAGGGGGAAGAGAACTCCAGCCACCTCTGGCTGGGGGAAACTACCCAAAGACATCACTCCAAGGACACAGTGAAGCAGTGGGGGACTTCAGAAGCCAGCAAAGAGGTCTGGAGCTGAGGAAAACCGGCAGGACAGGCAAGTGCTTGGGTATGGGAAGGGTCCTGACAAGTAGCCCTCCCATGGAGAACTGGGAACAGAAAAAGGCTGTCCTGAAATTTTTTTGATTTTGGACTAAGCTCTTCAATGGAGCTACTCCAGAAGGCTTGAACAAGCAAGTGGATTCAAATAGCATCAAGTGGCTAGTATTGAATAACAGGTGTGGTGTATCTACCATCAGCTTAGCTACTAGCAGGGCTCGGCCACGGTGGGAAGGCCACGCAAGAACTGTCCACAGGGTCCTAGTGCATGCCAGCTCTGGCATGCTGGCTGAGCTCAGGCAACCATCCTTAGGGTGAGATGAGCATTCTGGCACCCCCAGGAAGGCCACTTTGTAGTCAGGGGGCACTATCTGACATGCTTTCTAAGGAATATGGCGAGAGCTTTAGTACTTCAATCCTGTGGGAACTGAATGCTGAGGAAGCAACCAGGCCCTGATTGAGGTCAAATAAGTCAGAAAGAGAGTACTGGGTCTCCTCCACAACTAGAAAGTGGCATCAAGCCCCCATTTTATATAGGCAAAATCAATGAGTGTGTTCTCTGACTCCTAAAACCACAGCACCATGGGTGTATGGGTGTCCAGGTAATATATTGCAATATTGCAGTAAACACACACACACATATATATTTCACTTTTTTTAACTTTTGTTCTCAATTTTTTCCTAAGGTTTTGTATTTTTTCCCTTTTGTTATTGTAGCTGCTGTTATTTTCTCCTTTTTCTTTCTTTTTTTTTTTTTTTTTGATTTGGTTGTATTTTTATTTCTTCACTTTTACTTTCTTCAATAGAAAGGACTCTTCCATTTTGTTAAGGGTTTTCAACCTCTTGTAGTCTTTCTTTTTTATTTCTTTCCTTTTTTCTTTCTCTTTGGGTTTAATACTTTTCTCATCTTTCCCACATAAATATTTTGTACAACACCTAGATATCCCTTTTATCCTTTATTATATAATTGTATTTTTAATTTTCTTTATCTGTGTTTATTTTATATATTTTTTTCTCCTCTTTCTGAAGACTAAGGCATCACAGCATTGATGTGCCTGGGGTGTCATAGCATTGGTGTGGCTTCAGGAAGCCATAAGCTCCTGGTCTAGGGCATCCTTCCAGGTTTGGAAGACAGTATTGGTAGGTCCCCACTGCAACAAACTGAAATTTTTTCCCCACACTTTGCAGAGGTGGGATCTTGCCTTTATCTAGGTTGGTAAGGAGCTTCTGATCTGAAGGGATTCACTCATCCTAGCCCCTCAAAAGTCCTAGAGTTGCAGGTGTGATCAAAACACCCTACTGAACAACACCAATTCTCCTGTTGCTCTCTTTCTGACCTTCTTCTTTCCTTTTCTCCAATACTTTTCTTTCACCACAACATCTTTTTTTTTCTCTTTATCTTTTTTCTTTCTCCATATTCACTTTGTACCGTTATCTTCCTTTTGGAATTATACCAAAAGGCCCCTTCAAGACCTAAGCTCTGAGACAAGGTAATTTAAAGCAAAGGAGGTAAGGAGAAGAAAAACGTAGGAGAAGAAAGTGAACAAGGAGAAAACATACATGAGAAGGATCCAACAGAAAAATTTTGAAACATAAAAAAAACAAAACAAAGTAACCATCTCCTCTCCTCTTAGGGATCATGAGGTAGAATTCCACAGTGGATTCTTTCTATAAAGAATTAATGGAAAGGAATGAAAAGGCATATAAAATATGAATGCCAAAGGCAATAATGGGAATTGACAAGAAAGTAGAAAAACAGAACAAAAAATGTAAATGAAAGATATGAAGAATATAGAATACAAATGTTTTCATACAATAACTAAGAAAATGCCACGAGGCTATGTTAAACAGTTTGACGAATATATTTTAGATTGTATATGAAGCCGGCACATTGTACCTCACAATTGCACTAATGTACACAGCTATGATTTAATTTTTAAAAAATGCTAAAAAAAAAATGAAGAATATAGAAAGAAGATGGTGGAGCTTATGGAATTAAAGTAGTCAATCAAGGAACTTAAAGATGCAGGGGAAAGTATTATAAGGAGAACAAAGTATCTTCTCAGACCATAGAGAAGAAAGACTCTCATAGGAAGAGAATAAAACTCTTGAGCTAATTCAGGCAATTAAAGAGACAGAAAAGAAGGCAGAGAAAGCAAAACAGTCACTCAGAGAATTAAGGGACATTGTGGAACATTCAAACCTATGAGTTATAGGTATCCCTGAAGAGGAAGAAGAATGTTCCAAAGGAATGGAGACCCTACTGCAGGATATCATAAATAAAATTTCCAAAGTTTCATGTTTAAACTTTGGAAATTCTGAAATACTCCTTTTATAAGGTTATAAAATTACAGGTCATATCAACACAAACAGAGTATCTCAAGAGACTTTATAAAGAACCAGTCCAAAGTCAAGTAAATTCTACAAGCATCCAAGAAGAAGTGCCAATTGATCTATAGGGACAGAGCCATCAAAGTATCCAAGCAAGAAGAGAATGGTCATTAACCTTTAACCTCCTTAAAGAAAATAATCTTCATCCCAGAATTATGTATCCTGCTGAACAAAGCTTCAAAAATGATGGAGAAATCAAAAATTTTGCTGACATAGAAACATTGAGGAAATTTGCTAAAAGAAGACCAGCTCTACCCAGAAGAAAAAAATTATATTATCATAAAGACATTTGCACCAGATTGTTTATCATAGCTCAATTTACAATCACCAAGATGTGGAAACAACCTAAATGCTCATTAACTCAGGAATGAATTAACAAACTGTGGTATATGTATATCATGGAATACTATTTATCAATAAAAAAGACAGTGACTTTACATCTTTTATATTAACCTGGATGGAATTGAAATACATTATTTTTAGTAAAGTATCACAGGAATGGAAAAGCAAGTATCCAAAGTACTCCAGACTAATATGAATCTAGCAGACAATCTAATTCACACCCACATAGGAGAAAAACTCAATTCAATTTAAGTTGGAGGGAGGGAGAGTCAGGGGAGAGGAGGAGATGGAGGATTGATGTGTTCCCACTTAGTGGGCACAATGTAGGAGTATATGGTACATCTTTGGGGTGTGGAATACAACTATGAGAGGGACTTTATCCTAATAAATTCAAATATTGTGACTTGGTTGTTTGTACTTTCATATTAACCTGAAATTAAAAAAAAATTAAATAGATTTCTTTTCCTTACATTTTATCACATTTCACATTTTAATTCATTTCATATTTGAATCACGACATTCTTGTTTTTTCTTGTCTTAGAAGATTCAGTTGCATTTTCATTACATTCTGAACAGAAGAGAACTACAAGTTCAAGTTATTATTAAGGGCTTCTAAGTCTCCATTCTTTTTCTTCCATAGGTCCAAAATCGCACCATTTTAAAAAGCCCCTTTTTATTTATTAATCTAAATTGAACATAATAAGTCTATTTCAGTTGCAAAGTTGTCTTTTAGGATTTTTTCCAAATACAACTATAAAATTCTATCTTTGCATAATTAAAAATATGCTTATTTTGCCTTCATATCTGATTTATAGTTTCCATATTCAAATTTTAAGTGTTTGCCTTGCTTCCTTATTTTCTAGCATGTAGTATCACCCTTAGAAGTCTGATACAAATGTGAAAATTTTGACATTTTTAAGTATCCTTTTTTCTTCTCTAGAAGATGTTAAATTTTGTCTTTATACTTGAAGGTCTGAAATTTCATCATAATATATCTAATTTTTAATTATTTTTGACATAATCCTTTATTCTTTTCTTCATTTATTCTATAATAGGTCTCAGTGACAGTGATATAGTATCAGTCGAACCGCTTTTAGCAATCATAGTTTTGATTATCAAGAATTTTTTTTCTACATTTTTTCCCTATTCATAGTAGTCTTCTTTTATTACAGATGTATCCTCCCACCTTTCTCTAGGAATGTTAATTATAATGAGTAATTTTCTCTTTGATTTATCAGTAGTTTTCTGTATTTCCTTCAGTCAATTATTTTATTTATTTTCTTAGATTTGCATTTTATAACTTCTTTTTTTTAACAAGTGAACATTTTATTAAGAATTAAACAAAGGTATGATGTGATACAGTACAAGCAAGACACTCAAGATCGGTATAGTAGTACTACTCACAAAAAAACTTGAATTTCACCTCAAAAAATATCACAAGACAAAAGAGAAAGCAATTTCACTGTTATAAGATATTTCATGCAAAGTATTAACTCTGCCCACCCAAAGCCCAGACTCCCAACTAACTATCTGGGAATACTGCTATGCTAACATATCAACCACAATATAATCATTCATAGAAAAACAGTAATTAAGCAATGAATTGAATTAAATTACAAAGTTCAAACTGTCATAAACTTATAGACCACAATGATGTTACAGAACAAGCAATTATAACTCTTTAATGAAAATTACTTTTCCTTGAATAGGAGGTGTGAGAGAATACCATGGTATAACAATGATTCCCACTGTTGCTTTAGGCTAACTATTATAAAACCCGAGGTACCATGAGAAAAGGAAGGTTTCCAGCTCAAGAATCCTGTTATATACAAAGATAGATTTCATATTGAGAGAGATATGGATTCATCCTGTTTTATTCTTCTTCATGTGGTTATCCAATTTTTCTGCCACCATTTTTTGAATAGGGATCCGTTCCCCCAGTGTATACCATTGTCTGCTTTGTCAAAGATCAGTTGGCTGTATGTGGATAATTTTATGGTTTCACTGGTCTATGTCTCTATTTTGTGCTAATACCATGTTGTTTTAGTTACTATAGTGTTGTAGTAAACATTGAAGTTCTGATAATGTGATATTTCCAGGTTTGTTCTTTTTCCTTAAGATAGCTTTGGAAATTTGGGCTCTTTTCTGATTCCAAACAACAACAAAAAATCTGTGAAATATGAAGATATTTTTATGGGATTGCATTGAATTTATAAATCACTATGGGTAGTATGGATATTTTAACAATGTTGACTCTACCAATCTATAAGCATAAAAAGTTTTTCCATTAGTTTATGCCGTTATTTCTTCCTTCATTGTTTCTTAATTCCCTTTATAGAGATCTTTCCCCTCTTTGGTTAAGCATATGCCTGCCTAGGTATTTTCTTTGTAGCTATTGTGAATAGTATTGAGTCTTTGATTTCACTTTCACCATGACTGATATGGGTGTATTGGAATGGTACTGACTGTGTACATTGATTTTATAACCTCAGTCATTCCTGAATTTATTTAATAATTCCAGGAGTCTCTTGGTGGAGTCTTTAAGGTTTTCTAAATATAAGACCAACAGAATGCAATAGTTTGACCTCCTCTTTCCCAATTTAGATACCCTTAATTTCATTGTCTTGCCTGATTGCTTTGGCTAGGACTTCCAGTCCTGTGTTGAATAGAAGAGATGACAGTGGGCAAGGTGTCTTGTTTTAGTTCTTAAGGGGAATGTTTCAACTTTCCCCCATTCAGTATGATATTGGCTGTGCTTTTGTCATATATGGCTTTTACACTTTTGAGATTTATGTATTTTGAATCATCCTTGCCTCCCTGGGACAAATCCCACTTGGTCATAGTGGATTATTATTATTTTTCTTGGGAGAGGGATGTTGTTGAGTTTGGTTTTCTAGTATTTTACTGATGATTTTTGTATATATGTTTACAAGGGATATTGGTCTATAATTTTATTTTTCTGTTGTGTCCTTTCCTGGCTTTCGTATCACCCTGACACTAGCTTTGTAGTGTGAGTTGGGGGGGGGATTCTCTCCTTCTTAACATTATGAAATAACTTTTGTAGTAAGGGTACTTGATCTTTTTGTGTCTCATAAACTTCAGCTATGATCCCCGTTTCTCACCATTCACAAAAGTTAATTCAAGATTGACAAAAACTAAAATGTATGATGTGAAACTACAATAATTCCAGAGGAAATATGGAAAATTATTTCTTTTCTTTTTTTTTTTTTTCTTGAGACAGGGTCTCACTATGTCACTCTTACTACCTCACCCTGGATTTAGCAATTCTCTTGCCTCAGTCTCTCAAATAGATGGGACTACAGACACCCACCACAATACCCGGCTATTTTGTTGTTGTTGCTCTCATTGTTGTTTAGCAGGCCCGAGCCAGGTTCAAACCCACCAGTTCCAGTACATGTGGCCAGCGCTCTACCCATTAAGTACTGGCACCAATTGGGAAAATTTTTCTTGATATTGGCCTAGGCAAATAATTTATGACTAAGACACCAACATTAACTATAGCATGAAAAAAATAAATTAATGGGACTTGATTAAATTAAATGGCTTCTGTATAACTAAGGAAATAATTAACAGACAACATAGACAATCTATGTAATGAAAGAACATATTTGCAAATTATACTTCTGATAATGTCCAAAATCTACAAAGAACTTAATTCAGCAAGGGAAAACAATCATTAAAAAGTGGCCAAAAGACATGAACAAAAGAATTTATAAAGAAAATAAACTAATGACCAATAAACATCTGAAAAATGCTCAGTGTCACTAATTATTAGGGAAAGACAAATTAAAACCATGCCTCACCTCATGTTAGAATGGCTTTTCGGTAGCACCTGTGGCTTAAAGGAGTGGGGCGCCAGCCCCATATGCTGGAGGTGGCAGGTTCAAACCCAGCCCTGGCCAAAAACTGCAAAAAAAAAATGGCTTTTATTAAAAAATCCAAAACAATAGATGGTAGCATGGATGCAGAGAGAAAGTAATGCATATACACTGTTGGTGGAACTGCAAATTAGTACAACCTTTATGGAAAAGAGTATGGAGATTCCTCAAAGAACTCAAAGTAGACTGATCTAGCAACCCTACTACTGGGTATCTACCTGAAGGAAAATAAGTCATTTTATCAAACAGACATTTGCACTTGAATGTTTTTGCACTTCAATTCACAATTGCAATGATGTGGAATCAACCCAAGTGCCCACCAATTCATGAGTGGATTAACAAAATGTGCTATATGTATACCATGGAGCACTACTGCCATAGAAAGGATGAATTAATTCCTTTTGCAACAATTTGGAGGGAACTGGAGAAGGTGATCCTAAGTGAAGTATCTAAAGAATGGTAAAATAACACAACCTGTACTTGCTATTAACTGACGAGCACACATGTGAATGGGGAGAAGTAAAATTCAGTGGAAAACAAGCAGGGGTGAGGGAAGTTAAGGTATAAATGAATATCTACCTAATGGGTACAGCAAAAGCTATTTCAGGGGAACAACTCTAGCCAAGAACTCAAGCATTAACAAAAGCAATCCATGTTACCAAATAGGTTTGTATTACCTTAATATTTGATACAAAAATGATGACAAATTAAAAATAAATAAAACTTGAAGCAACAACAAAAAAATTAGATAGACTTCACTCCACAGATAGCAGCTTTGCTGTGCTTATCCCTGAGTGGTGCTATGAGGCTGCCTTGTTTGATTTATTCTTCTATGTTGAATTCATCTACTCCTCTCTCCAAACCCAATAGACACATCTTGTGTCTGCCACTTTCTTTAGAAAACAGATTTCTGGTGTCTTACACAGGTCAGGCCAAGAACTGTAGACAGAGCTCTGTAAACTTGGATAGTGGAAAGGAAAATTGGAAGGATTTACCTTCTCAGTATTTTCTGAATGCTACAGGCAACCTTCAATTCGCTCTGCTGATTCCTTCTCTCTAGACAACTCCACTAGGACACTTCAAACCTGCTCACTCTTAGTGCATTTCAGAACCTATGCTCCTACCTTTGCTTACAGCTTTCTCATCTAGATGTTTCATCTTTGGCTTCCTATGCTCTATATATCCATCAATACAATCTTATCTTCTTTTGTGCCTTTCAGAAATTCTCCAAAACTTGTCATCTACTACTGGCACTTATCAGAGATGTTAGGGATAAGATGATTATTTCTTACAAACAAAATCTTTATAGTCATGCCATTGGTATATTTGGAGAAACTGTAAATGGATATGTGCTCTCATATTTATTCAAACACACATACACATATATACATACCCCATATACATATATTATAGAATATATGGATTAATTTAAGTGAATTTTCCATAGGTAATGATAGTGTAGGCCTGAAATCAACAATATTATTCTGATAGAGCAATTTTGCTAGAATAGTATTTTCAAACTTTGTAAGGTACAAAATCTTATTTTATGTATCACTTTAAACAAGGTGGCATGTAAATAAAGGTGATGGCGTTGAAGAGATGATAAAACATAAAATAAGGAAGAAAATAGCATAAACACAATAATTATTAACAGAGAGATCCTGGGTAATCCAGTAAAAGTTGAACAAATTTGTTGTAATACTAGACAAAGAAAGAGAGAAAAATAAAGTCATTCAAAGATCATAGTATTCCAGACACACAAAGTTCAATCCCCCAAACAGCAAGGTTTTTATGTACATTATTTTTCATGCTTAGAAAAAAATTCTTTAGTTCCTAAAATACATAGGTTATGGCAGAAAAATGATCCAGTTAAGTTCTTGTCTAGAAACCTGAGTTCTACATACAGGTACAGAACTATATGCACATGAAGGTTTAGTTTGTGCAAGAATAACAGGAGAGCCTCAGCAGTTATTTCTAACCTGATGATGTCACACAGAAATTTTCGTTAATTTTTGGTATCACTTGATATTGTAAATTATTCACAAAGTCTATTGGCAGCAGATAAGAAATTAAAGTGAGCCAATACCATTCCCTTTCTACTCTGGGGGTAAAAGTTCTCTTAAAAGGCAATATAACTTTGTGAATCATATGCCCAGAGCAAATACTTAGATGTTTAAACCTGAAGCCTTTTGCCAGAGCCCTACTTAAGCCATATACTAAAATTCATAGGTGTTCCTTTAATATGCTCATGGGTTCCATCAGGTGACTTAAATAGATGGATGTATTTGCACATGGTTATATAAAGTTAACTTTAACCTACATTAGATAGTACTTAGACTGAGGCAATTTTCAAGTGCACATATTATTATTTTATACCATAAGGTAAATTATATTAATTTTTCTTTTATTCTTATAAAGTCAGACCTAAGAGCAATGCTGTAGGAATTACACCCTGATTTCAAAACATATTGCAAGCTATAGTAATTAAAACAGTCTGGTATTGACATAGGTACAAATAGATCCATGGGATTGAAAAGAACCTAGAAATAAAGCTTTATGAATGCCTTAATTTTTCTTTTATACTTACAAAGTCAGACATAAGGTTAAACTTCTTGGTGCACTAAAAGTATCCTTAGGTAAGACAATCTAGAGAAATGGAACACAAAATGGTGGAGGTGCCCCATCATCAACCATAAATGATAGATGTATCTCATAATTTAAACTTGCATGTATAAAAAGCTTATAACCTATTTTTCTAAGATATTTCCTTTTTAATTATTCTGTTATTTAAATTATATAAAACCTAGTTAGAACTAGGCAAATTCTACAGCTCTTCATACCTTATGTAGCCCACTCATTATACGCAAGATTTCATTTAAAAGAGCTGGAAAAATCCTTTTCTTACAGTCTTTCCTCGGCCTATAAAATAGGAACCATTGCTAATTCTTCCACCTTTTCAAGTAAGTACTGGGAAGGAAATTGCCACCGTCTTCTTCCCCTTTTTCTTATTCCTTCCCCTCCTTGGGAAGACGAGTGACTTGCTAATTGGTGTGTAAAGACAAAGGCTACAGCTTGTAGGGAATGCACATTCTTGACCTCAGCTTTCCTTTCTTCTCTCTCAGTCTTCAGTATATTTACTAGGGATGTGTATTCTCTCTCACTTCTTCTGCTCGTATACAAGAAGCTCAAGTGAATTAGAGTAAGATCAAGACTCTCCCAGCCTTGGCTTGCTGAGATCTGAAGGACACAAAAGGTCAATATTCTCAGTCTGGTTCAACAGGTAAAAAAAGCTCTGGTAAAAATATCTAACATGCTAAAAAAAGACCAAAAAAAAAAAAAAAGGAGCCACAAGGACTAATTGGGAAAGAAGGATGCAATAGTAAGTCTCACTTTGTCTTCAAAGCCCAAACTCCTTCACAATACTTTTTTTTTTTTTTTTTTGAGACAGAGCCTCAAGCTGTTGCTGCCCTGGGAAGAGCACCATGGCATCACAGGTCACATCAACCTCTAACTCTTGGGCTTACGCGATTCTCTTGCCGAGGCTCCCACATAGCTGGGACTATAGGTACCCATCACGATGCTTGGCTATTTTTTGGTTGTAGTTGTCATTGTTTGGCAGGCACAGACTGGATTCGAACCTGCCAGCTCTGGTGTATGTGGCTAGCACCTTAGCTAGCAGCTGAGCCCACAATATCTTAATATTTTAATTATTATCTCTTTTTTTTGTAGTTGTCCTCAATTAGGTTAGAGCTTAGAAGGTAGGAGTAGGGATAAATATGTATTACCTCACTAGTCCTTAACAATCAATAAGAAAGTACTTATTTCCAAAAATTCAAGAAATTGAATTCCCAACTTCAGGAAAACCAAAGTGATATTAGGTCATTATGTATATAATTTTAGCTTAGCTTGCATATTATTATAGATCAATGAAATCTACCTTAAACCAATTAAGAATCAGGCTTCACAAAGGTCCTTTGCAAAATCATAAAGGAGAAAGAAAAATCCTCTTATAAATGTAAAATGTAAAACATATCCTCACTAAAGCCCATGAAATTAAAAAAAGTTATACATCTTTAATGGATTTTAATTTTCAGAATATATTGATAAAATTACAGTTCCTATCATACAGCAGTAGAATTACTTCCATATTAGTACATACAGAACAAAATCATCCTTTTGTACATTTGTTATACGCAAACACTACTTGGTTCAGAACTACACTTATTTTTTTCTTCTTCAGTGTATCAAAGATGCTATATATCAGCTTTTTGATGGTTAAAATTCCAATGTTCATTTTTCTGTACAAGGTGAAAGATACTACTGCAAACTCTCTGCCCATAAGCTAGTATTTGGTAAAAACATTATGCATTAGAGGGTTTAAATATGTTCAGTAACTTTCTTCAGTTATCCTTTGTTGAATTCTCAGAGTCAATCGGGCACTCAAAGAGGCCCCTCTGAATTTTTGTGGTTACCTTAGGGTTTTGTTTAGTTTCTTTAAAAATTTTTTTTTTATTAAATCATAATTGTGTACATTAGTGTAGTCTTGGGGCACAATGTGCTGACTTCATATACAATCTGAAATATTTTCATCAACCTGTTTAATATAGCCTCATGGACTTTTAATCACTATATGAAGACATTTGTATTCTGCATTTGGTAAGTTTCACCTGTACCCTTCTAAGATGCACGTAGGTGTGGTTCCACCCCAACCTCGCCCCACCCTTTCCGTCCCTTGCCCTTTTCCTTATATTCTTGTGCTATAGTTAAGTTATAGCCTTCATATGAAACCTATAAATTAACTTCATGGTAGGGCTGAGTAATTTGGATACTTTTTCTTCCATACTTGAGATACTTTGCTAAGAAGAATATGTTCCAGCTCCATCCATGTAAACATGAAAGAGGTGAAGTCTCCATCTTTCTTTAAGGCTACATAGTATTCCATGGTATATATGAACCACAGTTTATTAATCTATTCATGGGTCAATGGGAACTTGGGCTTCTACCACAACTTAGCAATTATGAATTGGGCTGCAATGAACATTCTGGTACAGATGTATTTGTTATGATGTGATTTTTGGTCTTATGGATATATATATAGTAAAGGAATTATAGGATCGAATGGCAGGTCTATCTTTAGATCTCTAAGTATTCTCCAAGCATCCTTCCAAAAGGAATATATTAGTCTGCATTTACACCAGCAATGTAGAAGCATTCCCTTTTCTCCACATCCACGCCAGCATCTCTGGTTTTGGGGTTTTGTTATGTGGGCTAATCTTACTGGAGTTAGATGATATCTCAAAGTAGTTTTGATTTGCATTTATCTGATGATTAAGGATGGTGAGCAGTTTTTCATGTGCCTATAGGCCGTGCGCCTGTCTTCTTTAGAGAAGTTTCTTTTCAAGTCTTTTGCAAACCCATGAGATGGGATGTTTTATCCTTTTGTTGCTAATATGTTCGAGTTCTCTGTGGATTCTGGTTATTAAACCTTTGTCAGAGACATAACCTGCAAATATTTTCTCCCAATCTGAGGGCTGTCTGCATGCTACACTTACTGTGTTCTTAGCAGTGCAGAAACTTTTTAGTTTGATCAGGTCCCAGTAGTGTATTTTTGATACTGCTTCAATTGCCTGGGGAGTCCTCCTCATAAAAAATTCACCCAGGCCTATTCCTTCAAGAGTTTTCCCTGCATTTTCTTCTAGTATTTTTATAGTTTCATGTCTTAAGTTTAAATCTTTGATCCAGTGAGAGTCTATCTTAGTTAATGGTGAAAGGTGTGGGTCCAGGTTCAGTCTTCTACAGGTCACCAGCCAGTTCACCCAGCACCATTTGTTAAATA
The DNA here is from genome assembly GCA_963573935.1 of Arctocebus calabarensis. NCBI lineage: Eukaryota > Metazoa > Chordata > Mammalia > Primates > Lorisidae > Arctocebus > Arctocebus calabarensis. The sequence continues at coordinate 26,788 of CAUYON010108274.1, forward strand.
GGGAATCT
>CAUYON010108277.1:0-62821 GCA_963573935.1 Arctocebus calabarensis
CAGGGAGGAGGAGGAAGAGGAGAGGGGAAGGAGGAGGGGAAGATGAGGGAGGAGGGAGACAGTGGCATTAGCCACGGAGGCTGAGTAGATTTGTAGCTTTGCCAGCTGTCCTCTGGTGACTCAGTGAAGGTGGAAACCAGAGGGCAGCGGTGGGGAGTAGGGGGTTGGGAAACAGGGTGGTTAGGGGCCGTGCCACATTGCATGGCCCACCTGGTTTGCTAAGTAAGCTCTGCAGGAATTGGAAAGTGGCGACCACAGAGTGAAGAACAAGCCAGGAAAACAAGCTCTTTACCTTCATGTACCCTGTTCTCTGCCCTAAGCTTTCTCTTCTACCCCAAAGCTGTGAGTGATCCTCTTTGCCTGCCCCTAGTAGATCTGCTCCTGCCCCTCCCCTTCTTCTGTGACTCTGACCTTGCCCTCTTGACAGCCCCCAAGAGCCTTCTCTGCCTGATCTCCCCTTCTCAGCCTCCGTCTTAGAACACCAAGCTTAGCAATCGGCCTTCCCTGACCCTGCCAGCAATTTTCCCCATGGTGACATTGCAGAGGGGGAGGGGCCGAGTGCCACCTGGATCTGTTCTTGAAACAGGAAGTTCAAGGACTAGCAGCCCCTGAGAGCTGCCTGGCCTCAAGCTGTAGCCCACTTTGTCCCTAGCCCATGCTGGATGGAGGGGCTTGAGTATACTTTGCCCCTGGCCCTGAAACTATTTATCCGCCTTTCTCCTCTTTTCCCAGGCACATTTTGGCAGCCCAATTAGTGCTTTGCAGATAGTTTCTTGAGTCTGAGCAATCCTCCTACCCAACCTTTCCCCTGCCACCTTCGCTTTCCTGCCCTTGTAGGGAGATGTTTGACAAGCTCTTTTCCATTTCATCTGCAAGCAGGCTGACATGCTCAGAAGCTCTGCTGCTGTCTTCCAGATGAAAAGCAGGTTAATGAAGGCGTATTTTCCAGCTTGTTTTTAAAAGGGAAAACAAAAGAGAGAGAACAGGTATCCTAGTTAATGGTTCCTAATTGTTTCTTTTCCGAAAAATCTTCGGTGTCAAACAGCCTAATTGAGTGCTTCCTAACCTGGCACAGAGGAAGGGAGCAGGGCTATGCCTGGTCCCGCCAGCTCATCCCCCAGACCCCGCTCGTCTGCCCTGCGCCTTGGGCTAGGTCGGGTGATTATAGTGGACACAGAGCTGTGCAGCCCAGAACCTTCTGAAGGACTGAAGCGATTACTCTGCAGACAATCCTCACCTGTCAGGCCTCCTAGGGAGTCGCCCTCACTGAAAAGGGTCATTTGCCCAAAGTGCTGCCCTTTCCTGGGACAACTTTCACCCACTGATTGGCCCATGCCAAGGCGAGGAGGTCTGGACCTCTCATTTTGACTCAACAGAACTCTGAAATGCCATCCAAGTATCAGTGCCTGTGCTGTCGTGGGCTGAGGCTGTTAATGAGAATGGGACTCAGCCCAACTTCTCCCTCTGCCTGGCCTTGTGCCCTTGGGTGTGCTAATCTCCATCTCAGGTCTGCTTCCTGGGGACTCCACTGGGTTAGTGCAGCGTCCCTTCCAGTCCTCATCACCAAGGTGCAGCAGTGCACTGGGGACAAAAAGGCATTGTAGGAGGGGCTTAATGCAATGAAGCCATTCGTGTTTTGCTGTTAAGTTGAGAGATTGATTTGGCATTTTTGATTTGATGCCGTGTTAATTCTTCCCAACTCTATGTACCTATCTATCAATCATCATTGTCATCTATCATCTTTCTCTATCTTCCCATCCCTCCACCCATCTGTAGTAGAAGCTATTGTTGCCCCACACAGGTGCCCTTTATCTATCTATCATCTTTATCTTCCTATCCCTCCACCCATCTGTAGTAGAAGCGATCGTTGCCCCACACAGGTGCCCTTGACTGGCTGGTTTACTCATCTCTCAGCTGCGTAACCCTTGGCTCTTAATAATTCACAGCTGCACCCTTTTCCAGAGCACTGCCATTGGCAACATGGGAGCTGCTTTTGCCCCAGAAACTGTGTGCCCACCTCCCCTTCTCTGTGGCAGACCTCAGCCAGTGACTGACTCCACAGGGGTGAAAGGGCAGTTCCTGGGACAACTTTCACCCACTCATTGGCCCATGCCAAGGCAAGGAGGTCTAGACGCCTCATTTTGGCTCAACAGAACTCTGAAATGCCATCCCAGCATCAGTGCCTGTGCTGTCGTGGGCTGAGGCTGTTAATGAGAATGGGACTCAGCCCAACTTCTCCCTCTGCCCGGCCTTGTGCCTTCGGGTGTGATCTCATGCAGAACTACCTACCCATGAGCTCAGACTGACGCTGGTTTTCAGCCAAGAGCACTTTCCCGATTAGCTTTTTTCCTAGCTAGCCCTATTTCGCTTCCCTCAACCCCCCTCTTCTAAGCATACTACTCTAATAATACAAAGCTTGAAAGAGAGTCCTCAGCTCAAGCTCTACTTTTGGGGGAGCTTGACCTGAGATGTTTGGTATCAAAAGTGGTCCTAAAAATCAAGAGAAAAGAAACAAAGTATGGTATTCTAGAATTGGATTGCAATGAAGACCACATTAAGCATGGTAGGCAGAGTACAGATAGCCCCCAACAGGCTGTGGCAGTGTGATTGCCGAGACCTTTACCTGGGTGAAATGGAATGGAATGTACTATCCGACTCAATGTCTTGGGATTTGGGGATGTACATTGGTCTACCAGGGCTGCCATAATAAAACTCTAGATCCTGGGTGGCTTCAACAACAGAAATTTATTTTGCCACAATTCTGGATGCAGGAAGTCCAAGAACAAGTCGTCAGCAGGGTTGGTTCCCCTGAGGCCTCTCTCCTTGGCTTGTGGATGGCCGCCTCCTTGCTGTGTCTCCACATGGTCTTTCCTCTGTGCACACATTTCTAGCATCTCTTCCCGTTCTCATAAGCACACCAGTCACATTGGATGAGGGCCCAACGCTTCTGACCTCCTTTAAACTCAATTACCTCTCTCAAAGCCCTGTGTCCAAATACAGTCGCACTGGAGGCTGGGGTTTCAACGCACGCATTAGGGTGGCACAATCCAGCCCATAACAGGAGCTTTGGGAAAAGACTATGGAATTGGGTGGGTTTTGCTAAGCACCACTGATCTGTGGAAGAGAGAAAATGGCAGGCTCGGATCTATTAATGAACAATTTAAAGACTTTCCATTTTTTACAGCCAGAGGCAGACAGAGCTCAAGCCAGGGCCCAGGACTTAGTTGTAGGAAGGGCACACTTTCAAAGGACACTGGATTCTCTGTCTACGGGGGTCACTATGCTGAAGGCAGGGCTCTAACAGGGGAAGCGTGAGATCGTGACACTTGAGAATAGAATATCCAGAGTGTCCTGAACTATTTGGGCCCCGTGAACAGACAGAGGCCTCCAAGAAGGCCTTTTAACAGGCCATTGCTTACCCCCTCTGGAACTGTCCCCATCTCCCACCTGGCCACCAGATCTTAAATTGGGGTCAAATCTCAGCATAGCCAGACTGGGGACATGGTGGGCCTGCTGCGGGATTAGAGGATTCTATCCAAAGCTGCAGGCCCTGGCTGGAATACAGGGAAACCAGGAATTAAGAGCTGAGCCAAAGGGCCCAGGCTGGGAGGGGCCAGGAGATAGAGTTGGACAGGGTTTCAACTCAGAACCCCCTGACCAGGACCCCAAGCTGCAGCTCTAATGCACAGCTGGGGCAGTTCTGGGAAGCTTGGATCAAGCAATGGCCTACATTAAAGAAAACACTATTGCCACTATTGCTGGAATTGCTGTGGCAAACCAGGCAGAAAGAGATCAAAAGACTCAGAGAAGTGAGCATGCGTGTGTGAGCTGTTATATAACACTAGAAATCCACCATCGTACCACCTTCCTCAGGCCAGCCTGGGAATACTCTGCTTGCCATGGGAAGGAATGAGAGGTGGGGGGCACTGGCACCACCAGTGATTCCTACAGTGGGGCTGATATAAGAAACCCAGTGGCAGAACTGGGCTCCCTGGTGGCAATGGGGACAATACAATCCCAGAATGGCAGAGGCAAGGGAGGTGGCACCTAACTGCCTGCAGCAAGGTGGGCATCATCACTCTGATGGACAGCTTGGCCTGCAGGGTCTCTGGAAACGGCACCTGGATCACTATGTGTCTAGAGGCAACACAGATGGGCAGTCAGCAAAACAAACAAACATATAGGTATGTATACACAGGGGGCCAAATTAAGGTATACACATTTTAAAAAGGAACAAACTGTATAAAAATTGTAATACTCAAGTCATGTCTGACCTCTGCAATTATACTTGTATTCAACTTTGGTATCAGTATGTATTGAATATTAAAGTTGTAATATAGTTTTTTTCCCTTTCTGAAAATGTGGATTCATTTTTGTGGCACCCTCTGTGTATATTCATGAAAGATCGAGAATGAGGGTGCAGAAGGACACCTACAGCTTTCCAGCAGAAGGTCGAGATGCTTGCCTCATTTCCAGAACTGGGCTAGTTCTAAAAGCCAGAACTCATTGATGAAAGGGAGACCAAATTCCCATGAAGAAGGACCCTGCAACACTGTGGTAAGTGTGTGCAGGAGTGATTTCCCCAGTTCTTTTCCAGAGGACCTGTCCTTATTCACTTACGTAACCAGGATCTTTTCTGTTGGAGACAAGATGTGTCTGGTAATAGATGGAGTTCTGGACCTGGCACGTCTCAAAATGGTCTGCCTAGTGGTCATTTCCTGGGTTTCTGAAATACAATTGGATTGGACATGTTTAGCAGAAGATAAAACCTTGACATTAGTTCTTTGACCTATAAAATAAGAACTGTTGAATAAGGAAGGCCAACAGAATGCCCTAAAAGTCCCCTCTCCCCCCTAAGATAGCAAATCAAAACCAATATTGTATTCCAAGGAGGATGGCAAAGATTAGTACCATCTAACTGGTTTAAAAGAGAGCAAGTGGTGATTCCTGTCATTATGTGGGACAGGTGGTTCGTGTCCTACATAATTCACCAGTTTGGCCCTTGTTAAGCCTAGGCGTATCATTGGTGATGACAACAGACTACTACGAATTGAACAAATAGCATTCTCAATTGTAGTTCCTATGCCAGTCATAACAGTATTTACTGGAACAGATTAGCATAGCCTTGGGTAAATGGTATGTAGCTATTGATTTGGTGAATGCATTCTTTTTTTTTTTTTTTAATCCATCAACAAGAAAGATTAAACACAATTGGCATTCTTATGCAACAGATAGTAATATATATTCACTCTCTTGTCTCAGGGAGACTGTTAATTCCCTGTTTATAATCCAGTCCAAAGTGTCCTAGGTTCTCGAGATATCCTAGAAAACATCAGAATTATCTAATGCATTATTGCTCTGGTGTTAATTGGACCAATGAGAAGAACTGACAAATACTCTGGAAATGCTTTCTAGACAGTTGATGACAAGGAGACATAGGGCCTTTCCAGGATGGGTTGCTGCTCCTTGTACCTGCTATCATCAGGAAAGAAGCATAGCACTTATTTGGTTTCTTTGGATTCTGGAGGCTGCATATTCTATTCTTGGAAAATTCTGTTATAATCTGTTTATCGGGTGACATCAGAAAGCTCCTAACATGGATGGCACAAGCTAGGTCAGCCCACCAGGCAAGGAAGTCACCTAGACCGGCAGAAGGGCTAGCTAAGTACGAGGGGGCTGTAGAGTAGGTGATGGAGGGAGAAGATGATGATAACAGTCATGGTCTTGGGAACATGCAGCAGGGCTGTGGCCCATCCTATTAACCCTCCTTGTGTCATCTCCCAGGAAACTGTGACCTATCAGAGCCCTGGAGCTGGCATGTCTGGATGGAATAAACTTAGTGGGGAAAAGGCAATATATACAGTCATGTGTTTGCGTGTATTTATTTATTTTCCCATTTATTTGTATTTTTTTTTAACACAACACCTTTCTCCAAGGCCACCACCATCCTGTGTATTCCTCACAAACCCAGTTGTCACCTTGGAACTCCCTGAATCATGTTTACTGACTGCCGATCCACAGATGTTCAAGCCCAAATCACCTATCATTTCTCAGACCTCAGGTAACTCATTCCACCCTACAAGTTTTGAAGGATGGAGGATTTTGCACTAGGAAAATTTTGGTAGGTGGAATCACATCACATAACGTTGAATTTCCTAAGTTTCAGCATAGAAAGTTGGGTGGGGGCTTTTATTTACCTTCTGCCTTCTCTTCCACAGGTCAAAATCAAAGAGGAAATAAAAGGAATTAATTTTTGGCTCTTGAGTTTCTGAAAGCCCAGCTCTTAGAGATATTAAACATTTTCAAGGAGAATTTTGACAATCTTCATTTTTACCTTGCATGTTTGATTTTGAGGCAGGCTTTCCTGTTTAAGATAAAACTCAACCGTGATAAAGTATTGAATTTGTAACCTAGACTCTTCTTTTGAAATCAGGTTTCCTCACTTTGGTCTGAATTAGTGAAGTTTGACTAAATGTGGACAGCAAATGAATTGCAAATTATATGTAAATGTGCATAAATTAGTACCAGTTATTAGAATAATTTGCATCGACAGCTCTATAATTAGGCAGCAACCTGGGAGAGAAGGGCAGTGGGCAAGGGACCCAGGAAGCTGGGAAGGCAGCCCAGAAGGCCTGGGGTCCCCACCTCTATGTTAATGAGGGTCATTTTTCCCTTCCCTGGGCCCCTTAGCACAAGACCTAGGAGCTTTAAAACCCAGACCCTGGCTTTCCAATTTCTGGGTCTTGCTAAGACTCCTTGTTGGTGCTGCGCAGGGATTTGGCTTTTCCTATTCATTGCAGCACAGGGGGAAGTCATGGGATTATGGAGTGTAGAAGTCTCAGGTCTATTGCTTTCAGAGTGACTTTAGCCAAATCACTCTCTGATCCTCAGTTCGCTCATCTAAAAAAATGGGATTTGCAACACCTAGTTGCCCCATGCTGTCACTTGGTACGGTGGGGTTCACAAGAGATTATGTATGTGAACTTCGCAGCCTCCTACATGCACCTGATGGTCTTATGAGATCCGAGCTCATCTAGCTGAGCTCATCTAGTAGAACCAGGATTTAAACACAGGTCCCTCTGACTTCACATCCCCGTCATCCCCTGGGCCCTGGCAGGAAGCATGCACCAGGAACAGTGCATTCCTACACCACCCACTCTCCTGGCCCTGCTTGGCCCCCTGTTTCATGTGGGGGAGGTCTCTTGAGGCCAAGGAGAGTCCCCTCCCTCATGCCTTTTGCATCCTGCCTCGATACACTTGAAGACCATGCTGGTAAGTGCCCATTTTCTTGAGATGTCCGTCTACAGGCTTACTTAGGGTGTTTCTCTCTCTTTCCCTTTAGTCTCAAGCTATAAAGCAAACGCAAAGTCCTCACCCCTTTCCCTGTAGCCCCCTTTAGATAGCCCTCCTTGGATAGCCCACCCTTGCGGTGATGACAGTAGCCACTGGACATAGGAAGATGGATGAGTGTGTGATGAAGCAATGACCACCTCGTCTTTGGAATGACTCAGATGGACTTTCCTTTCAGCACGTTTGCTGTCTTCATATGCCGTGAAGACACATGTCCATGCCCCGAGGATGATCAGTGGCTGAGGGAAGTTACTAAGGGCTGTTAGTTATTCCTGGGCAGACATGGGAGGTGGCAGCACCCACCACAGACTCGAAACCAGAATGCAATGTTTAGTTTCAGAATAAGGGACTGACTCCGGCTCTGGGGCCTTGTGAACTTTGTATCTTCACAAGATGGCTGCGAGGATGAAATAGGATTTTAGATGTAGAAATTTGCTCTTCTTTCATTATTATCAAGAGCTCCAGCACAGACCAACCTGATCTTCAGTTCTGTCCATTCTCCCAGCTCCCAACATGCACCCTGCGGCTGGTTGTGGAGACCTGCTGGTCATCCACTGTCATCACTCATACTGCAATGTCTTTCCTCAATAGCCTTTTATCCCATTCTTGGCTAACATCCACTGACTAATCCATCTACTTAAAACAAGGTGGTCATTGTTTCATCACACACTCATCCAGCGTCCTATGCCCAGCGGCTACTCTCATCACCTCAAAGGTGGGCTATCCAAGGAGGACTATTGAGCATCTACTGTATGCCAACCACTATGATGGCTACAAGGGGCACAATGGTGAGTGATGCAAAGATGGTCCCTTTTCTCAAGGAGCTTATATTTTCTGACCTATTTCACATTCAGCTTAAATATGACAACATCCTTCTTTGATCTCTATTCTCCCTGCATGGATTCACACGCCCCCTCCTTTGTACCCATCTGGTACCTAGAGGTCTTTAATCCTAGGGCCTCATCTGTGTGCTAACTCCTGGACACTCTGCCCCCTCCCTCTCTTCTTTCCTTTCCTTTTCTTCCTTCCCTCCCTCCTCCTAGTAACCATCTTCTTTGTCCTTCCTTGGAATTTATGAGGCCAATCCTTGAAATGAGAAGGTAACTACTTTCAAACAGATAAAAGAAAGCCCTTCTTTTCCCAGCAGATAATTAATTTGTGTCACTTGCTGGTCATGGAACATAATTGAGGCCAAGGGCTTAAGGAGGCCCTGAGAAGGAATTAGACACGTACTCACACCAGGGGGAATGTATCACTCACTCTGCTCCCCTGTCCCTGGAGGGCCAGGTTAGACAGCCCTGCCCTGAGCGGGGTAGCAAAGAGCCTCTCAGCCTATTAGGAGGCCCTGGGCAGATACAGTGTTCACTTGCCACCTGCTGAGTGGAGATGCTGCCACCTGCCACCAGACATGTGTGTATAAAGGGTGGATGCACAGTAAGTCTTAGGCCTTGGATTCAAGTCCCAGCTCTGCCATCTTACTAGCCAGGTGATTCAAATTCTTTAACCTCTTAAGCCTCTAGTTCTTTGAAATCCAGAATATCTGCGTGTTCCTCCTCCCTGGCCTGCTGAGAGGCTTGGGAATTACAGTAAGCACAGCAGCTCGGCAAGCTGTGGAGTGTGAAGGATTGAGCGCTTTGTGAATGCTCCCTGTTTCTTACCTCTGGGCAGAACAAAAGGCTGGGCACTGGGGGACAGAGGGCATCTCCCTCCAAGCTGAAAATCTAACACTTCTGACATTGATTTTAGCTAAAAGGAGCATCTGGCTGCCATGGGGTGATCTCAGGTGAGGCCCTGGGAGCAGAAGTGATCTAAGCATCCCTGAGTCCCAGGCCTGCAGCCAGCACTAACCGGCGGTGGGGTGATTTGGTGAGTTCTTTTCTTTTCTTGACTCTATAGTTTTTTCATCTGCAAATTGGGCATCGGGGGTTGGAGCAGAGAGAATTGAACCAGGTCATGATTTCTCCTAGTCTATTTCTCAGAATGTGAGTGAAAAGTTTTAAGAAAAAAATGAATTCTAGGAAAAAAGAATTTCAAAAGTTTGAGAAACATTACACGAGATAGATAGACAGCTAGATAATCAGAGTACAGATTAGCATATTACATCCTTTAAAATCCCTATATAGGGAGAACCGCTTTTGTTTAACCTGTCTTGGCCCAAATTTTGGAGAGCCCATTATTAATATCCTCTGGCTGTTGACACTTCCAGAAACATGGCTTGTGGAGCAGGTCACAAAGCAATCTCCTAGACTGTTACCCATCAAACACCTGGTGCCTCTGAAACTACACGGCGACTTCATGCAGACGGGGAAGGAGGAGTCCAAATCACTCCAAGAATGGTCCTGTGCTCCGAAATGTCCTCTAGAATCTGTCATCTCCATGCTCCAGATTATACTTGACTCTGCTGGGTGACATTCAGGTAGGTTTCCCCGAGCAGGCAACGCCTGGCATAGGGAGGGGTGAGTGGCAGGGGACCCAGCAGACAGGGAGCCCCGTGTGGGTAACTCGGAATGGAGGAGCCGGCATGTTGCACATACTGCACGCTAGCCCCCCAAGGCATTACGGGAGCTGAGGCTCAGGGACCTGGTAGCAGGTATGTTAACCTGACAGTAACTGTAGAATTACCAGCAAGGAGAGCAAAAGTGTGCAGTGATACTCAGCATTTTGTCACACACACAGCCCTCATTGCTGGAGACACAGAGATGCCCATGAACTACCCTCAGGAGGGAACAGGACTCAGCATGATAATAGGTAACACCGTTACCTGTTTTCTAAAGCACCGATGGGCAGGATGACCTGGGAAGTTTGTTAAAATTTCAGTGGGCAGATACAATGCTTGGTGTCTGTCCCAGATCCTGAGCACTGGGCTCTATGCGGTGGAGCCCAGACACCTGTACATTGTGATAGGGGACTGGGTTGGGAAAGAACTGAATTACCTTGACAGGGATAGTGGGCACTCTGAAATCAGAATGGCAGCTAGGTGAGCCTGAACAAACCCCACCATCTCTCTGAGTTTCTGGCGACACTCATGCTTAGTGAAGAGGAGTGACAGTGGCACAGTCTGGCAACGCACGATTGCTCAGGGAGTGGTGACCACTCTAGGTATACTCGTTCAAGTGCAGTAGAAGCATTGAAGACAGAAAAGCACCCACTCAAGTCCACTTCCACAGACCTCATTCCAAAGGGCCGGCAGAGCCAGGCTGGGTTCTAGACATGCCTTGGACCAGCTGGAGCAGGGGGTGCTGAGTGCTGCACATTGCTATAAAGAGATACCATTTACTTGCAGAGGTTAACACTGGGTCTGACACTTCAGCACTTTTACAAGGGAGGATATGGGGGGCTTCTGAGGTTCTGCAGAGTTGCATGGCTCTATTTAGCTGAGATCCAAATTACCCTCTTACAGCAGCTCCTTTGGTCTGACTCACACATTTAGTACTGAATCGTTCACTTTCTTACAGCATTATTAATTTCCTGTGGGCACGCCTTATTGCCTCTGCTGGCTCCTTAAGGGCACGGTCTGGACATTTGACACCTTTTCTATCCCTAACCTTGTGACATGCAAACAATAGATACTCAGTAAAAACCTGTGGCTAATTGACAATTGATCTGTTGCAGTGGGGAGGGCAGATGTCAGTGATCGCTGTTCCATCCTTAATTTGGGTTCATTTCCACCTTTAAAGAGCTTGTGCATTATTATATTATCATATTATGCAAACCAAATATCCTAAAAAGACAGATAGTTAACAAACAGACTAGTAGATTAGGGATTGCCTGTGGGATTCGTCCTAATCAACCAGCCTACTTATCTGTCTGTGATCAGGGCTGGGATCTTTATCATTCAGCTCCATGAAGCAACATACCAGGTTCCCAGAGGAGTAGAAGGGATTTCAATTACATATCCATTTTTTTTTATCACTTCACTGAAATAACACGAGCTCCCTGGCTCTAAATTGCTAAAAAACAGTTTAAGTTAAGGAGACAAATAGACACTAATTACAGAGCAAAGGGGAGTCGAAAGCATCAAGGCACTTGGCTGAGCGATGCCTTCCGTCGCTTCCTCCAATATGAAGCTGGAAGAAGTTGAAGTCTCCTCCTAGCCTGCTTTTCCACTCTTAGGAAGCCCTCCCCTCAAGGGGTAGGAGTTTGGGGGGTGGGGTACAAAAGAGCCATCTGTGGAGAGAAGTTTAGATGTTCCTCATTTAGCCCTGGCAAGCTATTAACTTGAAGACCAAGGCATCTGTTTCTTTTGTATAATAATCTGCGCCGTTGTCTATACACTTATCTATTTAGAGGCACCCTCCAAATCCTAATCACTGCAGCTTCCCAGTGAAAAGAGGGATGATGTATAAGCATCAGGTGACTTGACTTGTGCCAGTTCCATGACCAATTGGTTCTGTGATCTCGGACAAGTCACGACACCTTTTGCACTTTAGTTTCTGCCTTTGTACAGTGAGACCCTTCGGTGTGCTGGTAAATAGTTAACCAGCTCACCAGGAGGGAAAAGCCCTCATTTGTAGCTTTTGGCAACTTCTCTGGTGTAAATACTTCCACCATGGCAATTTCAAGCTGCCAATCTGACATTACTGAAATCAGAGCTGAAAAGAAAGACATGCAACCGGCTCTTGGGAGCTGGAGTTGAGATGGCTTCAGCACACCACTGGGTGAGATCTCTTGCAATTCTTACATCAAACAATAATGTGATAGTTATACAGAGCTCTTGCATTCTCTCTCCCTTTCTAGGTAGATACATACCTTAGGTTCATAAAGCTAAAATTAGCTAGTGGGTAATGAGAAAATTGCCTAGCATCTGCCCCTCTCAGAGATGGGGTAGGATGGGAGAAAATAGTGTATTCAGCATGAGATTAAAATAGAGTATTTTTGTTCACTATGCACGTCAGTATTTAATGAATATGTAATAATATTTATTAACAAAGTATAATAAATATGTGCAAATTTCACTGGATGGCAGGAACTAACTCTTCTCTCCTTTTGTGCCTTTGTGAAGGAGAATGTGGAAAATATATATTCCCTGCCAAGGGATTTGGACATACTCTCGTCTCTCCATCTGGCACCCAAGTCCACAGGTCAACAAATCCTTGGTGGCTGTGCATTGAGGAGACCTACCGGCCTCAGAAGTTTCCTTTTTTACAAATGACTGAGATCTGGTGGTGAGACGCTACGTACTAAATGGACCCTTAGAGGTTCCCCCAACACGGCTCATGTGGCCTGTGTGCTTCCACATGTTTGCCTATTTCAAATGTCCCTCCCTCCAGCTTCCCTGCAGTCCTTTCCTGCACTATACAGTATCTCTTTCTTTGACCCTCTATGGTACTTTAACCTCTCTTATGGCACATGCCTTATCTTACCTTGACTACATTCATTAATGCACTTGTCTTATCCCAAACCAGATTGTGAGCATCTTGAAAGAAGATATTAATCATTTCTTTAATTTCCTGTAGTGTGCTTAATAAACGCTTTTTGAATCTTAATTGAATTTGTAAGACTAGATGGTGATGTAGTTCCTTAATCTGAAGCGTTTGTTAAAAAATGAGTCCTGAAATTATATTCTATTGAAGAATATGCAGAATAACATTAGCCAGGGATGCTGGTGTGCAGAGGAGTGGTAAGACAACAAAATTCTTAGCATGCTTTGTGGGATTCTAAAACCCTGTACATAGACCTAATATTTGCTTCATTTGAATTAAGTATCTACCAAATATAGATTTGCTAATTTTATAACTGAAATTTATTGAACAAGAAGCTCATGACAGAGAGGGATAGAACATAGTCATTTTTCTTGGAGCTGGAAAGGGGGCACAAATCAATGTACTTGACATAAAAGTAAGTGGTCTAGGGGTAGCCAGGGAATATTGACCTGGCTCTTGAAAGGTGAGATAGAATTTGGGTAAGCAGAGGAGACAGAAGAGAATATGAAATAGAGAAGCCTAGGAGAAGAGACAGAGGAAGAAAAATAAGGAGGGAGAAAAAGAGGTAATTCTTTTCCCCAAAAGTAAAGGGGAAGATGTGGAAGTGGGGTATAGTGTGATGGTGAAGGGTCTTAATATCATGGATTTTCCTGAGAATGAGAGGATATAAGACCTTGAGCCTCAGTAGAGTTTAGACTTTAATAAGCACTGAGAAGCCATCAAAACCTTTTGGATGAAGAAGTAATATGAAGACAGATGCTGGGACCAAGTACTATAGCCAGTGGGTATGAGACAGTGGGGTTAAAAGCCAGTAGGGACTAGCCAGGAGAACTGAAAATTGGGTTTTTAAGGCCACATGATGGCAAAAAGGATAGAACAGAAGGGATGGGGGTGAGGGGAAGAAGGAAGAGGAACAATTAGAGTAACTTGGGAACTCATCAAGCTGTTGACAATGAATCACAGAGTAAAGCAGAAGGTGATGGGTGGGTAGCTATTGAAAAGATGCACATCATGGAAATTAGAACTGAACCTAGAAGCCACTGAGAAACCCAGGAAGATCCATGGGCCAGTCTTCTTTCTCTCTCTCTTTCTGCCTTGGGCCTCAAGGTTACCCTTTCTCTCTCTCGTTCCTAGAATCAATCCCTTTCCCTGTACAGCTATTCCACTCTCTTCTCTCGTCTGTCTACGATCACTTACCTTTTTCTCCCAATCAATAATTTCAGCTTTTCTAGCTCAACCATGGCCCTCTAGGCCACCCACTGCTAAGTGCCTCAGCTGCTCAATATCTGCTCTTCACATGTTTAGGAGAGGGAATCTGATTCCATTTTCTCACCTGTTACATTATAATAAGAGTCAAATTGTCTTGACTGCTCTTGGCTCAAGTGCCCTCTCCTGGCCCAATCTTCTGTGGTCTGGTGGTGGTGGAATGGGGTGAGTATCCAGGTTACATGATAGAAAAGCAGAGCCAAGGTATGATAGGCAGGACCTTAGAAAAGGCTATTGGTGAGGGGCATCATGACTATTATCTCTACATTATCTTCAGATTTAGGAGATAAAGGTGACGATGGGGTCAAACATGACTAATAGATTATTAAATGAGCTAACCAGAAGAATATGAGTGACAGAAAAATAAGGAAACATAGCAAGGTATCTGTATGGGGAGAAACAAATGACAAATTCATTTAGGGAAAGATGAATTATCAAATATTTATTGACTTTCTACCATGTTCCAGGGACTATTCTAGGTAGATATTAAGGAACTCATGAACTTAAACATTAAAGATGACAACTGAAAATCCAATAAAATAATAGTGATACCACCCGTCTGTGAAGCTCCTACTAAATAAAACATCCTTTTGGTAGACTATCTAATTTAGCCTTCACAACTATCTTAAGAAGAAGATATTATTAATTTTATTCTACAGTTAAGGAAGCCAAGGCTAGTAAGATTTGAACTTGAATCTGGTGACAAAGCACAGGTGCTGTGTACAGGAGGACAGTGGGTCAGTGGGTCTGGAGCTCCAAGAAGAGGTTGGGGCTATGGTTGGATATTTGAAATCCAGCTTTATAAAGGTGTTAGCCATAGAAAGGAAAATGAACTCATTCCTTAAAAGAAGGAACATAGATGTAGATTTTTTCCTTAGGAGAAAACATATGTTTAAGAAACAGAAAGAGGAAGATAAACCCCAAATCAACACTTGAGAGCAGTAAAGGATTTAGTAGGAAAATGAGGATAAAGTAGTAGACTACCAGGGAGGAAAATTCTGAGAGGGAAAGAGCAGTTGTTGGTGTTAGTATCATGAAAAGGTCCAGGAGATTGAAGACAGAGAGGGAAAGGCTCTAGATTGGGTTGTTGTGAGGATTCAAGTGACTTCACTGTTGGATGAGCCAAAGGGGATAGATATATCTAAGCTGGCTGGTGGCTACTTTTTTGCAATAGTCCTGGGTTGATGAGACATTGTGAACATCATTACAGGTAAGGTAGAAGGAATAGTCTCACAGTGGTTCTCAAAATACGATCCCTGGAACAACAGAATCAACATCACCTTGAAACCTGTTGAAATGCAAACTCTGCAGTGAGGCCCAGCAATATTTGATTTAAGAAGCCCTTCTGGTGATTCTGATACACTCTCAAGATTCAGATGCACTGGTCTGGGGAACATAGTCTTATTATCAGACCACGCATGAAATGCCACATCATTCTAGGCATGAACTTTGGGAGGCACACAGATCCACTACAGAATGTTTAGAAGGTGAGAAGGAAGGTATATTAAAAGAATGCGTGCTGAGTACTGACCATTCATTTCAATGTTTAAAGACCTTTTTTGAAGAGTACTTTTGACCATTTCTTATAGGGCTTTTGTAGGGTGACAATTTCCTTTAGTGTTTGCTTATCTGGAAAAGACTTTATTTCTTTTTCACTTATGAAGCTTAGTTTTATAGGCTACAAAATTCTTAGCTGACAATTATTCTGTATAAGAAGACTAAAAATAGGATTCCAATCCCTTCTGGCTTGTAAGATCTTTTCTGAGAAGTCTGCTGTTAGTCTGATGGGTTTTTCTTTGTCGGTTACTTGATGTTTTTCTCATGGCTCATAGTTCTTTCTTCTCATTGACTTTGGCCAGTCCAATGACTATGTGCCTTAGTGATGTCCTTTTTCTAATGACTCTCCCAGGGTTGTATTCTTGGATTTGGATGCCTAAATCTCTAGCAATACCAGGGAGGTTTTCCTTAATTATTACCTCAAACAATTTTCTAAGCTATTTGCTTTTTCTTCTTTTCCCTCAGGAATACCTATGATGCTTATATTTGGGCATTTTACATAATCACATGTTTCTTGGAGACTGTATTCATGTCTTTTTATCATTTTTCTTTGACTGGGCTAATTCAAAAGATTTGTCAATGGTTAACATTCGCCAGTGTAAAAGCACACAATAGTAAAATTCACAGCTATCATAAAATAGTAACATGAGGGAGACTACAAAGCAACAGGGTTAACAGTTAACATGATAATTGGGACAGTATCTTGCATATCAGTATTAACATTCAACATAAGCAGTCTAAATGCTCCACTAAAAATATGGATATTAGTGGAATAGATAAAAAAGCAAAACCCAAATATTTAATATCTCTTGTCTCTAAGAAGACTATTTACTTTGCAATCTATCCCCATAGGCTGAAGGTAAAGGTGTGGAAAAATATTTCACACAAATGTAAACTAGAAGCAAGCCTGGAGTAGCTCTTCTTACATCAGATAAAAGAGACTTTAAATCAAGAACAGTAAAAAAAAGACAGGAGGCCATTATGTAAAAAAAGGAAATAATTTTACAAGAAGATATAATAATCTTTAATCTACATGCACCTAACATAAGAGGAGGTCCCATATTTGTATGACAAATACTAGTAGACCTAAGAAAAGAAATAACAACATGATAATAGTGGAGAACTTTGCAATTCCATTGACAAAACTAGACAAACCATCAAGGGAGAAAATCAACCAAGAAACATAAGACCTTAATGAAAGTCTAGAAAAAAATGTACCTAGAAGATATTTATAGAACATTCTACTCCCAAACTGCAGAATCTACATTCTTCTACTCAACACATGGAACATTTTCCAAGATAGACCATATGTTAGGCCACAAAACAAGTCCCAGCAAATTTTAAAAAGTCAAAATCATTTCATATATTTTCACAGACCACAGTGGAATAAAACTAGAAATCAATTTCAGGAGGAATTTTCAAAACTATACAAATTCATAGAAATTAACTTGCTACTACTAACCTATTGCCTGTTACTGAGTGATTTTGGGGTCAATGATGAAATCAAGACAGGAATAAAAAAAATTCAAAATAAATGACGATGGTGACAAAAGTTACCAAAATATTTGGTATGTAACAAAGGCAGTGGCTAAGAGGGAAGTTTATAGCACTTAGCATCTACATCAAAAAGACAGAAAAATCAAAAATTAGGATAACCTAATGTCATACCTCTAGGAACTAGAAAAATAAGAACAAACCAAACCCAAAGCTATCAAAGAAACAACAGCAGCAGCAGCAGCAACAACAACAACAACAACAAGGAAACCAAGAAAAAAGCAGCACTAAAGATAATTGAAACTAAATATAAAGGGTCAAGGAAAAAAAAGTTTTTTTAAAAGGTAAACAAAATTTATAGACCACTATCTAGACTAACCAAGAAAAGAAGACAGGATTCAAACAAGTTCAATCAGAAATGAAAAAGGAAACAATATAACTGATACCACAGAAATCCACAAGGTCATCTGAGACTATTATGCACTCCTTTATTCACACAAACTAGAAAATCCAGAGGAAATAGATAATTTTTGGAAATATACATCCTCCAACACTTGAGACAGAAAGAAATAGAAACCCAGAACACAGAAGTAGTGAGACTGCATCAGTAATAAAAAGTCTACCACCAACAACAAAAAAGCCAAAGACCAGTTGGATTCATGGCCAAATTCTACTAGACCTGCAAAGAAGAACTGGCATCTATCCCAATGAAACTATTCCAAAAGACTGAGAAGGACAGAACGCCCCTTAACTCACTCTATAAAGCCAGGATTACTCTGATACTAAAGTCATGAAAGAACACAACAATAAAAGAAAATTACAGACCAAGATCTCTGATGACCATAGATGCAAAAATTCTCAACAAAATACTAGCAAATCAAATCCAAAAACATATCAAAAAGATAATGCAACATGATCAAATGGGTTTTATCACAAGGTTGCAAAGATGGTTCAACATACACAAATCAATAAATGTAATTCACCACATAAACAGAATTAAAAACAATAGCAGGAAAAACCATATGATTGTCTCAATAGAAGCAGAGAAAGCATTTGATAAGATCCAACAATGCTTCACGATAAAAAACCTTCAACAAACTAGGCATAGACACAACATACCTCAAGACAATAAAAGTCATATACTTCTAACCCACAACAAATATCATACTGAATGAAGAAAAATTGAAAGCATTTCCCCTAAGAACTGGAATAAGGCAAGTTTGTCCACTTCCACTACTTCTATTTCACCCAGTACTAGAAGTTCTAACCAGAGCAATCAAGGAAGGAAAGAAATAAGTGGCATCTAAATGAAAAAAGAGCTATTCAAACTGTCCCCATTTGCACACGATATGATCTCATATCTAGATACCCTAAATATTCCTCCAAAGACTCCTAGGATTGATAAATGAATTCAGTCAAGTTTCAGGTTACAAAATTAATGTACAAAAGTCAGTATTTCTATACTAATAACAACCAAGCTGAGTAGCAAATCAAGAACTCAATATAATTTACCATAGCTGTAAAAAAAAAATCCTAGAAATGTACTTAACTAAGAAGATGAATGATCTTTACAAGGAGAACTACAAAACACTGATGAAAAATATAATACATGACACAAACAAATGGAAAAACATTCTATGCTCATGGATTAGAAGAATCAGCATTTTTAAAATTAATTGTTAAAATGTCCATATTGTTGAAAGTGACTTACAGATTCAATACAATTCCCATCAAAATATCAATGTCATTTTTCACAGAATTGGAAAAAAAATTCTAAATTTCATAGGAAAGCAAAAAAGAGCCCAAATAGTGAAAGCAATTCTAAGCAGAAAGAACAAATCTAGAGGTGTCATATCACTTAACTTCAAATTATGTTACAAGGTTATGGTAATCAAAACATCATGGTGCTGGTATAAAAGTGGACACACAGATCAATGGAACAGAATAGCAAAATCAGCAAAACCCCCCCATATACCTACAACCAACTGGTCTTCCTCAAAGCAGACAAAAACATACACAGAGGAAATGATGCCCTATTTAATAAACGGTGCTGAGAAAATTGTATAGCCACATGCAGAAAAATGAAACTGGATCCTTATCTCTCACCAACCTGAAACTATAATAATTCCAGGAAAAATAGGAAAAATTCTTCTGAACATTGTCCTAGGCAAAGAATTTATGACAAAGACCCCAAAAGCAAATGGGACAAAGACAAAATTAATAAATGTTAATTAAACACAGAAAATTTCTGCATAGCAGAAAGTAATTCACAAAGTAAATAGACAACATACAGAATGGGAGAAAGTGAATATTTTTCTATACATCTATATAAATTATACATGTGACAAAGTGCTAAGATCCAGAATCTATAAGGATCTCAAACAAATCAGCAAGAAAATAACATATAACCCACTTCAAAGTGGACAAAAGACATGAACTGATATTTTTCAAAAGAAGATATATAAATGGCCAACAAACATATGAAAAAATGCTCAACATCACTAACCATCAGAGAAATGCAAATTAAACCATGATGAGATATCACCTTATCCTTGTCATAATGGCCGTTATTAATCAAAAAACAGTAGGTGTTGGTATAGAGATATAGTGAAAAAGGAACACTTGTCTACAGTTGGTGGGAATGTAAACTAGTACAACCTCTATAGGAAACAGTATGGGGATTCCTGAAAGAACTAAAAGTAGACCTACCATTCAATATAGCAATTCCACTACTAGGTATCTACCCCCAAGAAAAGAAGTCATTATACCAAAAAGAAACCAGCATTTATATGTTTGTTGAAGCACAATTTATAATTGTAGAGATAGGGCATGAACCTAAGTGCCCATCAACTGCTGAGTGGTTAAAGAAAATGTGATATGAACACACACACCATGGAATGTTATTCAGCCATGAATAAAGAATAAAATAATATCTTTTGCAGCAAAGTGGATGGAACTAGAGGCCATTATCCTAAGTGTTTCAGGAACCAAAAAACAAATACCATATGTTCTCATGAGTGGGAGCTAAGCAATGGGTATAACATAGTCATACTGAGTGGTATAAAAGACATTACAGTCTCAGAAGTGGGGTAGGGGATGGGATGAGAGACAATGAATTACCTTTCAGGTAAAATGCCCACTATTCCTGTGATGGGTATGCTATCTACCCTGACTTCACCACTATAAAATTCATCTATGTAACAAAAACCCATGTGTACCCCCCAAATCTATTGAAATAAATAAATAAAAGAATAAAGAAAAAGGATTTCTGAAGAAAGTAGAAGGCTTACCATGAGGAATGACAGCTCAAAGACGAGCCAGGCACTATAGTCGGCACAAGGGGACAGTCCCTGCCTTTAAGGCAGTTACACTCTAGTCAGGGGAGACGACATACAAATATAAAAGAAAAGCTCAGGTAGTCATAGTGCTTTAATGTAAATAAAACATTCTGATGCAGCAGGGAGGCTGGAGTTCTACTTTATAAGTCAGAGAAAGACCCCCAGAATAAATGACATTCGAGTAAAATCTGAATGCCAAGAAAAGCAAGCAAGGGGAAGTAGCAGCAGAAAGAAAAGCTACTGGTTTAGGCAGAAGGAGTTAAAGGCCCTGAGGCAGGGACAGGCTTGACATTTTCAACAAATGGACAGAAATCCAGTTTGGATGGAGGCTGGTCAGAGAGGAGAGACTGGTGAAAGTGAGCTGGACCTTGTCTAGGCAGCACCATCTGGGGTAGGGTCTTATAGTCCAGAGTAGGGATTTTAGATTTCATAAGGCCAAGACAGGAAGTCTATGGAGAATTTTAAGGAGAGAACCATAATTAAATTTCTGTGTTCAAAATATTACTTTGGAGACCTACCAGAAAGTTATATACCAATGTTTATAGCAGCATTGTTCACAATATAGGGTGGAGACAACCCAAATGTCCTTCAATGCATGACTTGAATGGATAGAATGTGGTATATCAATGTGATGGAATATTATTCAGCCATGAAGAGGGATATAACCCTGATATAGGTACGACATGGGTGAACCTTGAAAACATGATGCTTAGTGAAATAGGCCAGACATGAAAATCCAAGCACTGTATGCTTCTACTTGTATGAGTAGCTAGGATATTAAAATTCATAGACCAAAAATAAAAAGTTGGAGGTTACCAGGGACTGGGGGGAGGGGAACGGGGAGTTATCATTTAATGGTTATAAACAGTTTGTTCAGGGTAATGAAAAAGATCTGGAAATTGGCAGGGATAATGGTTGTATAACACTGGGAACATACTTCTTGCCACTGGATTATAAAATGGTAGAGTTTAGGTTATGTCTATCATAGCACAACAAAACATACCACACATGAAAAGTTACTCTGCCTGTCATGTGGGGTGCCCTGAGGAGAAGTAGGCAGACAAATGGCCTGTCCCACAATCTTGTTAAGATGCTGGGGCCTGGGCAGAGGAGGGCTGGCAGAGACAGAGAGAGGCGGTGATTGGAGGCTGATAGCTGATCACGTGCATTGCATGAAGGGGTGGGGAGGCAAGAGTCTCACGTGATCCCCGGAGTCCTGAGGCAGAGGGTGCATGGTGGTGTCCTGATATTTTAGGGGGAAATAGCTGAAGTGCTGATGGTAGAAGAAATGCCATGCTTGCTTAGTACCACCCAAGGGGGCAGATGGATTTGTAAGGGGTCAGATTTAGGCTCAATATAAACATATTAAAGTACATCTTTCTAATGGGATGGTTCTGAGTGTGGATAAACAAACATGAGAGCCAAGGCTGAGAACCCCCTTGATAAGTCTTTGATTGGAAAGATACATTGTTGAGGTCCTTGGATTTCTTTATTCTAAGTCCTTAGAGGCCTCCAGCCATGGGATTTTCATTGTAGATTGAGACAGAAGTCAGATTACGGAAGTGGGTGGTGAGGAAATGAGACTGTGGCAGGACCTCTAATCTGAGAAAATTGTCAAGAATATCACAGCCAGGGAAGTTAATAGGGTTAAACGAGAGTCGTTGTTTTCCTATTCTTTTTCCTTTCCTCTTTTCCCTCCTTCTTTTCTTTCTTCCTCCATTCCTGTCTTCCTCCCCCCCTTCTTCTGAAATGGAGAAAAATTAACTCAAACAGCCTGTTCTCTAAGAAGTCCCTGGGAGCTAGGTGACCTGAGGCCAGTTGGTCATTTTAGGTTAGAATTGGGACCCACGGAGCAATTCCCTCCCTTCAAGCAGGGGCCCGGCTCTGTGTTTAGCAACCAGCACGGTGATTCCCTTACATGTCATCACAGACAACCTTCCTGGCTCAAATCACTACCCGCTGTGCACCCGTAACACACAGATTGGAGGTAACTTTACTCTAGAGAACCAATTAGCACAGACCCAGGCTGGGTAATTACAGTCTGATAAGATCCTTGCAGCCGATATCCAAGGCAGATAAAGCACTAGGAAGCCATTTCTCAGCAGGACTTTGGAGGAAGTGTAATACAACTCAACATTCTCTCTCCCCTTCCCTGCCCTTGGACTCCACCCCTGCCTCTCTCCAACTTTAACCTGGTCCCAGAAAGGAAGGGGATGGAGGGAATTAGAAATATCAAGGCTGGGGAGTGGACAGCTGCTGCCCACCCAGAGCCAGGTCGCCTGCTTCCCTGCACCAGCCTTCCTTTCAGCAGCAGGAGGTTGTTATTATTCAGAGTTGGGGAGAGGGAATCAATTCAGGCAGGATGCAACAACCCACAGGCGCATGCAGGTATTTGAGGACTGTTTTGTTTCCGTGGGCATCAGACATTGCGGAAAGCACAAGTGGACCTTTTTTGCTCGCCAGCTTTTATTAGTATTTGTGTGTTTACGGTGTGGCCCAGACAACTCTTATTCTTCAAATGTGTGGCAGAAAAGAAAAAAGGCTGGACACCCCTGAAGGGACAACTGAAGGGTTCTATCCTGAGTGGCCAGATGAGGAAGGGGACCATGTGTCCCATCTTGATAGACAGGCAGGTGCACAGGCTGTGCTCAGAGTGGCCTGGAAGCACCCTCCACAGTTCCTTAGACCCTCCAGGGTCTCCAGTCTCCTTCCCCCCATCGCCTTTGCACCTGTGCATTGGTGGTTGCTGTGTGTGAAGCTATTTCTCTTTAGCCTCTTACTCAACGCCACTTTTTCACCTACCCGGAGCTCCCCCAAACTCTTCACTGGCCTCCCCAAAGCTGCTTGAGTCTTCCTCTTTTTAATCTACTCTATGTACCACAGCCAGAAGGACTGTTTCAAAATGCAAATCTTGTTCTGTTGATCTCTTACCTAAAATCCTTCTATGGCTCCCCACTGTCACTGGGTGATGAGCAAACATGGCATGGTTGGGCTTTTTTCCCCTTCAGACTCTTAAGGAGCCAAGCATTAGAGATATGGTTGAAATCTATCTTTTCCAATCCTCCAACTCCCTTTTTATTTTATTTATTTTGAAACAAAGTCTATGTCACCCTCCATAGAGCTGTGGTGTCACAGCTCACAGCAACCTCTAAGTCTTGGGCTTAAGTGATTCTCTTGCCTCAGTCTCCCAAGTAGCTGGGACTACAGGTGCCCACCACAACGCCCGGCTATTTTTTTGTTGTAGTTGTCATTGTTTAGCAGACCCAGGCCAGGCTTGAACCTGCCAGCCCTGATGTATGTGGCCGGCGCCCTACCCACTGAGCTGTGGGCACCGAGCCCTTTTTCATTTTTTGAAGCTTTTGTTAGTCAACTTTTCCTACTGACTTTAAAGTTTATTTATTTATTTATTTTTTTTGTAGAGACAGAGTCTCACTTTATCACCCTAGGTAGAGTGCCGTGGCGTCACACTGTTCACAGCAACCTCCAGCTCTTGGGCTTAAGCGATTCTCTTGCCTCAGCCTCCCTAGTAGCTGGAACTACAGGCGTCCACCACAGCGCCCGACTATTTTTTTTTGTTTTGCAGTTCGGCCGAGGCCGGGCTTGAACCCGCCACCTTCGGTATATGGGGCCAGCGCCCTACTCGCTGAGCCACAGGAGCCGCCCTAAAGTTTATTTTTTAAATTAGCAAACAATAAAGTCCACTTTAATTTTTCCTGTATGGTCCTGTGAGTCTTAGCATGTGAATATACTGCAGTCCCAATCCGAATGCAAAATAATTCCATCACTCCCCAAACTCCTGTGGTGCTGTTTGTAGTCACACTGACCCCACAGCATCTGTTCTCCACCACTATAACTTTCTCTTAAAGATATGATGTAGTGGGCAACAGATATATGTGCTGAAACTCACACAGGTGGATCAGAAAGGATGCTGTCAACTGCATTTCTTGGAAATTAAATAATGGACCATGACACAGTCTATCTTAAAACTTCCATTGTAATCCATGTATGAAAAAAAATCTTCCTTGTCACTAATCATCAGGGAAATGAAAGTTAAAACCACAACGAGATACTATCTTAACCCTGTCAGAATGGCTAGTGTTCAAAAACAATAGATATGTTAGGATAGATGCAGTGAAAGGAAACACTTCTACACTGTCGGTGGGACTGTAAATTACTATAAACCTCTATGGAAGACAGTATAGAGATTTCCCAAGGAACTAAAAGTAGACCTACCATAGTAGCACCCCACGACTGGGTGTCTCCCCAAAGGAAAATAAATCATTTTATCAAGAGGCACCTCTACCTGAAGATTTATTGCAGCATAATTCACAATTGAAAAGATGTGTAGTCAACTCAAATGCCCGTCCGTTCCTGAATGGAAAAACCAAGCGAGTAATGTGACATACCACAGCGTGTTAGCATGGAGTACTACTCACCCACAAAACAGAACGAGTTAGTGTATTTTGCAGCAATTTGGCTGAAACTAGTGACCATGACCTTAAGTGAAGTATCTCAAGAGTGGAAAAAGCAAACACCACACGTGCTCCTTAATGATTTGGATGTAAGTCACATCACACACAGGCACTGAAAGAAGTAAACATTGTTGGAAATCAAGAAGGGGGGGCTAGAGAGCGGAAGATGGGCGGGGGTAAAAACCTTCCTAACAAGTACAAGACATAATATTCAGGTGAGGGCACACTTATGCCCTTGACTAAGCATTATAAAGCTATCTATGTAACAAAACATGCTCACCCCCTTAATATTTTGAAATTGAAAAGTTTAGAAAGGTATGATATAAATGGAGTCTTGCAGAATATCACTGTTAGGGGCCATCCTTACTGCTGCACATGTCAGCAGCTTCTCCTTTTATGGCTGTGTAGTATTCCGTTGTATGGATGGATTGGGCAAGGGAGTGCTTGTTTCTTTTCTTTCTTTTTTTTTTTTTGTAGAGTCAGGGTCTCACTTTATACCCCTCGGTGGAATGGCCGTGGTGTCACACAGCTCACAGCAACCTCCAGCTCCTGGGCTTAGGCAATCCTCTTGCCTTAGCCTCCCAAGTAGCTGGGACCACAGGTGCCCGCCACAACACCCAGCTATTTTTCTGTTTTTAATGCAGTTCGGCCGAGGCCGGGTTTGAACCTTCCACCTTCAGTATATGGGGCTGGCACCCTACTGGATGAGCCATAGGCGCCGCCTGCTACTTTGTTTCTTTGTCCACTCTCTTGATTGCATGGCCCCTTTGTCTCCTGACATTTTTCGTGTTATTTCTTTTTCTAAAGTCATTCTTCCCTCCCTCTTCCCCTTTGCCTGCCAAATGATGAGTTTGAAACTGATGTTGTTCAGATACATAGTATCATTTTGAGTGCCCCTTCAGACTCTAGGCCAGATTAAGTCCCCCATTCAAGGTGCTTCTATCCACCCTGTGTTTCTTCTGTGAACCTAAATCCTCACACTTCAAAGTAGTTTTGATTCATTCACTTGCCTCTCCACCACTCGGTTAGCATCTGTTCCAGGTATGTCCCTACCATTCAGCAAGTACCAATAAATATTTGTGGAGTTAATGAATACTTCTCTCTATAGCCTGATATTATACCCAACAGTCAGTAAATCACAACAGATGTCTGCTGAATGAATGAAGAAATGTTTTTTTGGTGTCCTTTCCTCAATAGGTACAGACATTCATTTTGTTTTTATTTTGGTTTACACTACTCAAACTACTTTGCCAACCTTTCCTAGTATTCGGAGCCAGCAGCCCCTTTTTTTTTTTTTTTTTTTTTGCAGAGTTGCAAAACTAATTGAGATAGTCTATAATAATGAGCTAGTGGAATAAGATAAAGTTATAGATAAATGTTTGGTATGAAGTGAAACAGAGGAAGAATAAGAGTAGGAGACTGAGGTCAAAGCTGGACCACAAAATTCATGGCAGAAAGTCTGAGCTTCCTAGCAACCGCAGACAAAAGGGAAGCCATCAGTAACACATTTTGCATTCCCCTTAGGGAAAATTATACCAGTTTGTCCGGAGATGCTGAAGCCAACGGCATGGTCCCATGTGGAACTTCAAAAAGAGATGTGGAGATCTAATGGGCATTTTTTTAAAGCGGTGTTTTTACAACAAATCTAATAGCTAGACTCATGCAGCCTTTTCTTGAAGCAGCTCTCAATGCAAACTTAAAACAGTATGCCTAAATAATCTGCTTCTGCACAGGGAAAGCCATTTACTTGGTGCAGATACACAGCATTGATCATCTAGTTTGATCCAGGGATAAAATTTAGTGTACCTAGTAGAGTAGAGGGGCTACAGGTCCTTCAGCTAATCCTCCATGAATAATGTTTCTTATACCTGGGTTTTTCATGACAGCCAGTAGCAGACAATTGGAGTTTATGTTTCCCAGCAAGGGTGTAGAGCATTCATTTTCAGTGGGTATGCTACAGAAATTTTAAAAGATCATTAATTACATTACTTTGAAAAGAAATTTAAAGGACAAAAAGAATATTCTTTTTTTTTTCACTCTTTTTTTTTTTTATCCACAGAATTTAAGTGTGCCGTGGAAATTTAGCTATAGATTTAAATGTGCTATGGGATAAAAAGGTTGAAAAGCACTGGTGGATGATGTTAGCGTTCTGTGCTGTCAATTCAGGGTAGGACCGCATCTCTCATAAATCAACCAAGTGGGCGACAAGATTGGCTTTCTCTCATGAGATCAAGCCTCCTGACCAAGGCTCTTGCTTGATCAATTTGCCATGTCCTCACCAAGCGCAGGAGAGTCACCCACACGATAAAGGTCACGGAAGAGAAACTGAGGTTGCTCTCCATTCCAGAGTTGCAGGTATGTGCAATGCCAGGAAGATACTTTTGGACAATTTGGTTCAGGGGGATTTGGACAAGAGAGCATTAAGAGAAGCCCAGATTCTGAGATCGTGAGTATCAGCTACCATTTAGAACGCATTCCCATTCATATGGTCTTTTCACTGGCATTCACAAATGCCACGCGGAAGGTAGGCTGGGCGAGGCTTATTATCATCACTCCCATTTTATAGATGACAAAGAGATACTTAGGAAGTTAAATAAGTTGTCTGAAGTCTCTCAGCATAATATGCAGAGCCAAAACTCTAGTTTTCCTGGACTCGAATCCTGTGTTTTTTGCACTTCCCATTTAAAATATTAACATACTAGAATACTACATGTTAATGTAGGATAATGATTTCCTAGAATAATAACAGAGAGGCAACTTTTATCTTTAGATCGAGAAGGAGTTTCCAACTATAATAAAAGGGATTTGGATTAGACATTAGGAAGATATTTCTGCCAGGAGGAGATATGAGTCATAAGAACAGGGCACTAAGGGAGACTCTGGAATTTTCTTACTTGTAACCTTTAAAAATGTGAGTCCTGCTCTGTTTAGGGAATGATTTGGGAGCTGTCCTATTGAGAGACACCCATGTCTCCCTTGAACTTTGCCTTCCACCCTACTCTTTTGTAGCCAAACTTAGGCCCCTGAGAGGAGCATCGGTCTGGGGGTGCCTGCCATTCACTCATTCATTCATTCATTTATTCAGCAATACTTCCTGTGCTATATTTGAGCCTCACAGGAGATATTTTTCACCTGGGATATGCAGATGAAAAGGCCCTCCTGAAGGGACTAGTTACAGCGGTGGCTAAGGGACCCAACAGGCATGGTCAAGGACCAGCAACCAGGACTATGAGGACAGCTGGAAGGAATAGCATTACTGGAGCTCATGAGCACTGGACTCACGGAAGAGGAAGAAAGCCACGGAGGGACCCTCTCACCAGATCCTCAGTCTTGAAGCAGGGGGAGTCTGGGAGAAACCCTCATCTTCCTGGCACCCACCTGCCTTCCCATCTCCCTCTGATGCCCCCAGTGGCTGCACACAAGAAAGAGCTCATCATCAAGAGAACTGGGAGGCGCAATGCCCACAGGTCAGCCCCTCGAGGCCAGAGCAAGGCAGAGGGTTAGAGAATGGACTGGCGCAGGCAGAGGGAAGTGGCCAGTGGCCAGCACCGTGAGAAGGACATCGACACAGTCTCTTCCCTCCACTGGCTCCATCCGAATGGGCCAGGCAGACAGTTAGACCCACAAACAGAAAGGGGATGGCACAGCAGAGGTGACAACCACTATGGAAGGGAACAGAGCAGGGGGAGTTGGAAGTGGGAACAGGAGCTGCTTCGGATACGGTGTCAGGGAGGCCTGTGAGGGGGTGACATTGTGCAGAGCCCTGAGTGATGTGGGGGACTGGCCCTGTGGTCCCTGCTGCAAGGCCTGGCAGCTTGATTCCGGAGAGGGGAGAGAGAATGTTACTAGGAAAAAGCGAGGGGGATGAAGTGAAGGCTGGTTCCACAGAGAACCCCTCCCCCAGAGCTGAGAGCAGAGCCTGGATGGAGTCACTCCCCCTCCCCCAGTGGGGGCACAGACGCTTTGGGAAAGGACAAAGGAAGAAACGCCACAGTGGGTGCACTGGGATCCTGCTGACAAGCACAAGACCCGTCTCAGCTCTGCTCAGCCTGGCCGGGCTCGCGCTGCCCCCCCACAACCATAGCAACAGATTCATTCTGAATGTGGCGGAAGCGTGTCAGGCCGTGCGGGGGCTTCAGAGCTTACTCAGCGAGAGACAAGTGTTGGGAGAGAAGGCTGCTGTTACTGATTGCTAGGCAGTGACCCAGAAAATGTCTCAGACTCCCGTGGCTTCTCCCCAAGAATTGGAAGAGAGTGGCAGCTGGTGGCCAGGTGGTGTGGCACCCACACCCAGCCATGGTTGTTCTCCACAGCAGTTTCAGGGCTTTGAAGTGGTCTATAAATGGGATTGTGGGGTGCTCACACCCACCTCTCCCTAACTCACACACACACAGCCCTCCCATCTGTCTCTCTCACCCTCCTCCCCCCGGAAGTACAGGATTCTATAAGAGCATATAGCAGGAACACAACACTTCTAAATATGGTGGTTCCAGGAAGGCTTCCTGGAAGAAGTGGCATTTCAGTTGAGACCAGATAGCAAAGTAGGGATTAGCCAAGCAAGGAGGATGTGGGGAAGCATTCCAATGCAGAGGCCAGGGGTGAGAGAGAGAGAGCACACAGGCTGCCTGGGGTCAGGAAGTGAGCAGAGCTCAGAATAGACAGGACAGAAGTAGCGAGACCTTGGTGGCCATTCCCACTCCCCTTCTGGCCCCTGGTGAGCCCTGACCTGGAAAGGCAACAGTCACTCTTATCTCCAGAGCACTTTATGTTTGCAGCATGCTTCCTGGTCTGTTTATCGTCAGTTGCCGTGTCAGAGTTATTATGGACAGCAGGGCTGGGCGGTGCGTATCCGTGAAGGCAGAGGCTCCAACACACTCAGCGGCTTGTTCTGGGGCCCACGGCTCAGGGTCAGGACCGACACACTGCACTCCTGACCTCTGGTCTGATATTTATCTCCCCGTAGCCATCATCTCTTCACCCATGGCAAAGAGCTGGCCACGTGATCAGCACTGCCTGCTCTGCCATAGCCACCAGCCTGAGGGCTGGAGCCTGTTGGAGAGAAGAACTAAGCCTTCTGCCTGATGCCTGCAGGTGCACGGGCCTGGGCACACGCAGGTGTGAGTTCAGCCTGCAGAATGCCCTGCCTGGCATCAGGCTCTGTGGCTGAAGCTTTGGTTCCCAAGTGCCACCCTGCTCCACGGCGTGGCTGAGTGGTCCTGAGAATGGACCTCGGTACTGTTTCCAAGGTGTTTTCTCTCCTCCTAGGAAAGGAGGCTGCCAGTTGTCAAGTCTTAACATGTTTTCAAATGGCTTTTCGGTCTTGGATTTCCCACCTCATTCTACTGCCTTTCATGTCACGCAGAATCTGTGGCTTTGTTTCACATTCGCACCTCCGCTCTCACGTCCTTTCCTCCCTGTTCCGTGGTGCTGGAAGCTGTCCTGAACTCTCCATCCTTCCAGACACTTCGTCTCCTTTCTCTTCCTTCCATGCTGCGCTGCTCAGCCTCTGTCCCTCTGACTCCTTCCCCTCCTGGCTGCTGTTCTCTTATTTAAATCTCCACTTTTTCCCCATGGCAATGTCTTCCTAGGGAGAGGTGCCCCAAACCTCAAGAAAGCTGGCCGGGAGGTCCCAGATTTCCTCCCCAGATCTGTGCTTTAGGGAGGCAAGTGGAAGAGAAGGCATCACGACTCATGCCTTCCAACGGGAGGGGAGGGGAGCAGGCGCTGAAGGAAAGAGCAGCTATTAGTCACCAGAGGGAGAAAAAGAAAAGGAATTGGTCCAACAGCAGGTGGTCCAAGAAAGCTCACACAGCCCAAATCAGCCCTGAATTTAATAAGGGGACAGGAATTAGAGGCAGGCAGGGAAAGGCATTGCTGCTGACCCTACTTCCCTCCCTCCCCCAGCGCAAGGGGAGGAAGAAAGGTAGCGGCAGGTGCTTCTGCCCGCCACACTCATTGCTTTGATCTCCCGTAATCCTCTCCTGTGTCTGTGGCTTGTCTATTGCGGTATTTGCATATTATCAGATGCGTCCCTTGTGCCATGTAGGATGACCAACCAGCCCCATTTGCCTGGTGACATTGAAATCTGAGGGGAAGAATGATAGGAGGCAGAAGGGACACATGTTGGCAGGAGAGAAAGTGACAAAGTGCTGCTAGCCTTCCTTCTGTGCTTTGAAGACTCCGAACATCCCTTAGACACCTGGGTGAAACAGCACAGGAAGCTGGGACTTTGTAACTGAGGGCTTGTCTTTCCTCTGGTTCTTTTTTCTCGGACATTATTTAGTCACAGAAACAAACATTACTTAAACAAACTCAAAAACAGTTGATGGCACCTCTAGGTGCTAGGCTCCGTGCAGGTGCCAGGCTCAGAGATGAAAAATGCCTGGTCTGTGCCTTCAAGGCGACAGGTACACAGAAACTCCACCAGGTGATGTGCAGAGTCTCAGGGTAACTAGCTCTGCCTAGACGTCTTGGAGAGGATCACAGACCATGACCTTGAAGCAGATACTCAGAAACTAAGGAAGAGTCAGCCAGATGGCAGGGTTAATCCCAGCAGATGGAGAACAATGCTGTAAGCCTTTGAGTCATTAATGAGTATGGCGGGTTTGAAGGAAGTAAGAGGATATGGTGACAAGAAAGAACCAGCCAGGGCAGACTGGTAGCCAATGTCCCCTCTTGGACTGCCATGGACATGTACCAGCAGGATGGGAGGGTTGACAGGCTCCTAAAATTCTGGGATACAGAGATTGCAACCCATCTCCCTACCCTGGTTGATATGACTAAACCACACTTCTCAGGAGAAGGTTCCTGAGAAGGACGAAGGAGCCAGAAGGCCGTTGTTTAAAAGGCCTTAGAATAGTCTGGTTTTTTTTGCTAGCCTGGCTTTCAGGAAGTGACAGCGGCCACACATCCATGTAATGGAACTCTCATCTTTGCCGCTGCTCCTAGTCGTGAAGACCTTCATAACTCCTCCCCCGCCCCACTCCTTGGATAATGTTCCTTTCCACTCAACAATAATGGCCTCTGGCCAGTTTATTTGGTCCCTCCCATCCACCGCCCCCCCTTTCTATGGTAGAAATGGGAATAGAGCCTTGAGGAAGCCCAAGGTACAGTAGTACTAACAACCGTCAGAAGGGTTTTCTTATAAATGAGTACAATTTAGAAAGCAAATTGGAAAAGTATATCAAGAGTGTACTTAAAATCCCTAATGGTTCCCTACAACCTTTAAGACAGAGTGCAAATGCCTGGCATAGTCCACAAGCCGCCCACATACCTGCCCAGGCTCCTCTCCCCTCGTCAGGCTCTCCAGACTCTCTGAATGCACATCAGTGCTCTGACATTATCAAGCCACCAGCAATTCCTGGGGTATGCTGTCCTTTCTTCTGGCCTCATGACATAGATCTCGCTCTTCCCTCTCTCTGGAGTTTCCTTCCCTGCCTTGTCTACCAGGCTGACATACATTTTCAGGGCAGGCAGATCTTCTGAAATGCCTGCTTGCCAATACCCCTTTTGCTTGGATCAGCTGGAATCCCTCTGCCCAGGTCCCCATAACGTCTACCATAATTGGAGCATTCATAAATGGGACCATTTATATGTCTGTGTCCCCATTAGACTGTGAGCCTCCTGAAGATGACAGAAACTCATCTTTCATCTGTGTATCGTCAGGTTTTGCCACTGTTTTTGGCATGTAGTAGCTATTCGGTAAATATTTGGTGGCAGCATGAGTCATAAAAATTATTTAATCCTTTGACCTAGTAATCTGAATTCTAGGACTTTATCTTAAAGAAATACTACAGGATAAGACAAAGGAATTGCATGTGTACATATATATTACAGGATTATCTTTGTTGGTAGGAAACCAGAAGCCATCTAAATGCCAACAATAGCTAAGCGAGTTACTGACTATTGTACCACCATTAAAAAGGATAACTACTTAGATTATGTAACAACATAGAAAATGTTTCCCACCCAATCTATGGGTAAAAAAGATGGCATATAAGTTGGATATTCACTCTGATTATAATTCTGTTAAACTAAAAGCAAGGACTAAAAGGTAATATAAAAAATAAAATTAGTTGTTGGGCTGGGTTTAGTCAACTAGAGAGATTAATTTCCCTTCTCTAAAATTTCTTTTAATGCTGTTTTGATAATATTTATATGAGAAAAGGCAACAGCGATTCAGCTCATGAGCCGTGCAATTCAAGGCTGGTTTCTAAGAGGGAACTTGAAGAATATATTGTCGTTGGGTACAACAGTCTTAAGAAACTATAGATTGCCCCCCAAACGGTCTTGCTTCTCCTATTACAACCCTGTGAACCGTAACATATTCAAACAGCCTTAACACTTTTTGTACTTTCAGCTCGTGACAGTATAGATTTAGGTTATATCATTCCTTCCTGGCCAGAAAGCCTTATCTTTAGAGAGTCTGCACAAGGCGCTTCCCACTGACACCCTGACACTTTGATCTTGTGTAATCCTTTCCTGGATCTGCTGCTTCTCTGTTGCAGAATTTGCATATTTACTGTTTAACCAGTGAATGCTTCCCTTGTGTGAGGCAGGGTGACCCACCAGCACCATTTGCCTGATACTGTCCCAGTTGTGGAATGAAAGTTTGGTTTCCTGGAAGCCCATTCAATCCCAGGAAAATCAGGATGGTTGATCTGAAGTTAAAGTTATGAACCAGATGGGCACGCTTCTGCCCTCAAGGACCTTACATCCTAAAAAGTGGGAAATGACCAAAAAAGGAACAGACAATTTGCTGTGACAATGGGGCTATAAAGGTTGGCACCAACTGCTGTGATGCATAGAATATAAAGTCATGGTTTTAACATATCATGTGGGTATGCACATGTGCACAGGTGTGTGTGTGTGTGTGTTTGGAGCTAGGGATGGCACACAGAGGAGATGGTATTTGAGGTAGACATTGACAAGGATGTAGGTGATCTCTAGATAAGGAAGGTTGCACACAGGTCCTGCCTAGCTTTCTATGTGTGGCCTCTTGTGGCTACCATCTCCAAGGGAAGGGCAGTGTTTCTAGCACCCTTCTTTGTGTGACCCAGCAGTTGCTCACTGGGTTCCAGTCTTCTTGGAACAGAAAGGATCCCGGGTATGAGTCCTTGCTGTTGTTCATATTTGGTAGCTATATGTGCATAGCTCAAGAATGATGTCTGAATATTCCCTAATTGCTCCAAGACAGTGCAGTATCCACTATGCTTCTTTTTTTCTACTGAACCCTGATAAACAACCCTCTTCCAAGAGGATGGCATATAGGGTAAGGATTATTATGGGCTGAATTGTGTCCCTGCCCAAATTCCTACAATGAAGCCCTAACTCCTGTTATGCCTATACTTGGACACAGGGCCTATGAAAATGTAATGAAGGTTAAGTGAGGTCATAACAATAGGGTTCAAACTCAATAGGACTCATAACCTTAAGAGAGGAGGAAGAGATAGCAGAGCCCTCTCTCTCTCTCTGTTGGTATAAAGAAAGAAGACCTTGTGAGGGCATGGGGAGAAAGTGGCCATCTGAAAGCCAGGAAGAGAACCCTCACCCAGAACTGAAGTTGCCTGCATCCTGACCTCCAAAAAATAAATTGCTGTTAAGCCACCCAGCCTATAGTATTCTGTTGGGGCAGCCTGAACAGTTGAAGACAAGGATGCTTTAATATTTCCCAGGTGAGAGTCTGTTCTAACTGAACTTCAGCACTTAGTAGCAGGCAGGGAGCCAATCATAGGCCATAGATCTCAAACTAAGCCTTAGTACGGGGCCACACATGGATATGCAAACAATAAAAACCTATTCATTGATTGAAGGATGGATAGGAGAGAGGAGACCTTCTGTATTAGTGGGGAAGGAGCTGGGGTCTTCCTTAGGCCACAACCATCAACCAGCAGGTATGCAGAAAAGGGCACCAGTGACGTCCACTCTCCCTTTCTCCTCACCCGCCTTTGCTTCCCCCAGAGTGGAGGCGCAGAGCCTGCTTTGGGGACGTTCTGAACATCTCTTGTAACTGAAGCCCAGAGTCTGAAGACCGCCTATGTTCTGGAATCCAGAGAACATGCCTTGGTCATTTGCTAGACACTTATTTAAGTTATGAAATGATTTTGTGGCACCTCATTTGAGCCTCACAACCAGGCCTGGAGCTAGGAACCTTGCATTTATGCAGATGTTAACCGCTTTGTTCAAGATCACGCAGTTATTAAAAGGGAGGCCCTGGCCTCAAATATAGGACTGTTTCCTGGAAGGCCTGAGATTTTCTTCCTCCTTCCCCAGAAAGGAGGCCCCCACCATCTGGGTGTAGCCCATCCCAGGCTGCACCTCTGACAGCTCCTGCCAGGGTCCCTTCTCAATCCTGTCCCACGGGCAGGGAGCACATTGCCAGGGGTGAGACGAAAGCCTGGAGCTATTCACTCCGTGATTGTTCCTTTCAGTCCAAATTTGTTTTTTGATTGGTTTTCTGTTTGTCTTTTCTTCTAGGGAGGGAAGGAGAAGCGGGGAAATGGCAGCCTCTTCCGAGCTCTCTGTGTCTATTCCTCCTCCTGTTGTGTGGAGATTTTCAATGATGACACTTTGATTTTTCTGCTTCCTTCAGAGACTTGTTCAACTTTTGAAAAACATACTGGCTGCGGTTGTGCATTTCTGCTTGATCTTGCTTCCCGGGGAATGCAAGGGCCTCCAAGCTGAGCCTGGGACTGCCCGTGACTCTGCTTTCTTCTGCTCACCTTTTGTGGGACGTAAGGAAGGCATCAGCTTGGTGTGCTTTGCTGAAGGGAGAGTGACAGCAGGCAGAGGATATGAGGGAGGCAGCAGCAGGTGGGAAGGTCAACTCCAGACACTTGAACATACGTGCATGCATGGCTTCGCGGCTGTCACAAACCATGACGTGGTCAGAAGAGGAGGTAGCAAGCAAGCTCTCACTTTTGGTCAAGCACATGCATCTCAGGGAGCAGACACACAGCACAGTTCCATGTGCCCAAGCAGGTGGAGTAAAACACATCGATCATGTGAACTTGGATGCACAAGTGTATTCCCACATCTGGGCGAGACCTTGGAGTGAAGAGCACGTGAGCCCATGAGACTTCCTGGGGGCAGGTATGTAAATGTGCAGAAAAGATGTCCAATGAAAACTGAGTCCCCACCCAGCTTTCAGTGGGGCGTGAAAGCTTTTACAGAGGCAGAGAGAGCAGCGGGAGGCTTGAGTTCAAGTCTCTGTCCTACGCCCCACTAGGATAGCATGTGTTCTTAAGCACGTGTAGGATTGAGCAAAGACGCAGGGGCACACGTCTGTGTTCCTGCTGGTGTGAGCACACGAGCACAGCAGGGTGTGTCCTTGTGCTCGCGTGGGAGCCCGCTCCTGAGTGCGCCGGCTCTGTGGGCACGTTTGGAGGGGTCGTGCTGTGCATGTGAGGATGTAGGGTGCGCTCCGGGCCTTGGCTTTGCAGCATTCTCAGCCCTGGAGAATTTAAAACAACAAGGACAAGGGGAACGGGAGATGGTGGAACACTGCATGCATCTTCGGAGGCTCCGGAACAGGCCCCATGCCGGCTGGGATTCCAGCAGTGTCCGTTACCATGGCTATCGCTAAAAGGCACTGCTGGCTCCTCTGTTTATTTTTAAATCCCCATCCCTGTGACACCCCCTTGTGGAACTCAAACCCCACTCCCTTATTCCCGTGCTGCTTCCTTCCCTCCTGCTGGTTTCAGGAGTGGGGCAGGAGGAGGGAGCAGTCAGCCCAGCGTCCCAAACCCCTTCCCTGCTGAATCCAGGTGCCTCTGGGGACAACTCAGGACCACGGGGCTCCTGAAACCAGACAGCTCAGTGAGGTCGCTGGCTTTCCACTTGCCTTCAGGTGTGATGTCCAGCCCAGCCTAGGACTACGTGGCTGCTGGGGAAGGGGAAGGGTGACACAGAGGCTGGGAGCTGTGGATTTTATGAGTGCCGTGCCCACGGGCCAAGGCCAAGGGGAAGGAGAGACTGAGAAAACTGCAAATAACAGCTCTTGGCCCCACTGCCATGGCCAGCCTCTGTACCATCCCACACTCCTTCTTTAGGCCCCTTGCCCAGTTGGTGACATAGTGAGGAGGAGGCCGGACTGGGAATTGCCATGAGAGAGCAGGATAATGGCTGGACCAGACTGTGGGTGTCTTGTGCTCAGGGGGTTCTGTCTGCTAGTTCAGTCCTTTAAAAGCAGGGCAGGTGGGACCCACATTAGAGGTTTCCTGTGCACACCAGCTTGTCAACTTCAGATGCTCCAGGCTGGAGTGGCAGCCCAGCCCCCAGGTGGGAGGGTGTGGGATTTTTTTCTCACTTTGTCTTTTCTCCCAATGCCCATAGAGGGGAGGGAGCTACGCCCAAGTGCTCCCCATTGTGGGGTTCAGCAGCAGTGGACACCGGGCTTCTCCCACGGACAGTTGGCTCTCTGGGGGCAGGGGCTGTGTCCTTTTAGACTCTCCCTAACCCTGCCTCCTCTGGGACAGTGCCTTGCTCTGGATTACAGCAGGAGCTGAGTAGAGGTTCACCAAATGGACAGCCTTGGTCTGGGAGCCTCTAAACCACGCATTTCCACACGGAATGCCAACTGCATGTGGGGGCAGCGCTTTCCTTTTTCTCAGCATCACTTTCTTCATCGAAAACTATGAGGTCCTTAGATTGAATTATCTCTATACTCCAGCACTGACATTTCGTGATTCTATTACCTAATTGAAGTGGATGGACATTATGGAGAATGTTGAACAACAGGCTAATTTTTCTTTGAACATTAACCAGATCCCCTGGCTGTGTCACAGTCAGGTCAGTGGAAAGTGACAGATAAAATAATTTCCCCTTCTTTCCTTTCATAGGTGAGAGCAGCTTTGCTAAGTCATTCCCAAAACCTATAATGAAGAATTTGGAGGCGTGTCCCCTGTTCTGTCTGGGAGTTTTCTAGTGGTTAAATGATTTGGTCACCAGCTGGTCATTCGGCTAAGGTGGCCATGGGCTCACTTCAGCAGTGACAGCTGGGACTGTCGGCTGCAGCCCCTCCTGCTTTGGGAAGGAAAGAGGGGGCTGTAGAAAAGACTGGAGTTTGAGACAGGAGTCCTGGCTCCTCCAACAGATAAAGGCATGTCTTTGCTGAAGCAACAGGAGCAGATGCCGGGTTTCTCTACAACTCCAGGCTTTCTAGGCCACTCTCCTGATAGTCTTGTGTATTTTACTGATTGGTAAGTATTATGGGTTGAGTTATGTCACCCTAACATATATATGCGAATGTCATAACCCTCAGTACCTCAGACTGTGACCTTATTTGGAAATAAGGTCTGTATAGCTGTAATCAGTTAAGAGGTGGTCATCCTGGACTTGGGGGGCACCTCTGTAGGACAGAGACACGAACAGAGGGGCCCGAAGAGGAAGACGGAGTCGGCATGATACTTCTTCAAGCCAAGGAAAGCCAAAGGTCACCAGGATGCCAGCAGGAGCCAAGGGAGAGGCCTGGAACAGATTCTCTCTCACACTTCAGAAAGAACCCGCCCTGCCAACACCTTGACCTTGACTTCCAGCCTCTGGCGTCTTGGGACAATGCATTTTTATTGTCTAGCTACCCTGTTTATGGTATTTCTTCCCACAGCTGCAGCAGACTCATACAATAGTAAACACCACCTGCTGGAGAAAGCCTTGAATCTCGGTTGTTCCCTCCTTTATGTCCCCTTCACCCCAGCTCCAGGACCCAAGCACATTAGGCAGAGGCACTGTCAAGGCGGGTAAATATTCCCCGGGAAAGTGATTTTTCCAGCCCAGTGCAGTTGAGGTCCTTCTTTCTATCCCACCTAAATCTCAGCTGCTGCTGCCCCAGCCCATTCTGTATCATTTTGTGCTCAAAAGAGAGAACTTGCGTCTGTAGTCCCAGCTACTAGGGAGGCTGAGGCAAGAGAATCGCTTAAGCCCAAGAGCTGGAGGTTGCTGTGAGCAGTGTGACGCCACGGCACTCTACTCTGTCTCTACAAAAAAACAAAAAAAACAAATGGAAGAACATACCATGCTCGTGGCTGGGAAGAATCAACATTGTTAAAATGTCTATACTTCCCAAAGCAATCTACCGATTCAATGCCATCCCTATGAAAATACCAACATCTTACTTTCTAGTTTTGGAAAAAATGATTCTGCATTTTGTATGGAAACAGAAATACTCGTATAGCTAAGGCAGTTCTTAGTAATAAAACCAAAGCCAGTGGCATCAGCATACCAGATTTTAGGCTATACTACAAGGCCATAGTGGTCAAGACTGCATGGTATTGGCACAAAAATAGAGACACAGACATTTGGAATAAAATAGAAAACCAGGAAACAAAACTAACATCTTAAGCCACCTTATCTTCAATAAACCAAACAAGAACATACACTGAGGGAAAGACTCCCTATTCAATAAATGATGCTGGGAGAACTGGATATCCACATGTAAAGGACTGAAACTGGACCCACACCTTTCTCCACTCACAAAAATTGATTCAAGATGGATAAAGGACTTAAATTTAAGGCATGAAATGATAAAAATCCTCAAAGAAAGCATAGGAAAAACACTGGAAGATACTGGCCTGGGGGAAGACTTTATAAAGAAGACTGGTATAGCAACTAAAACAACAACAAAACTAAACAAATGGGACTTAATGAAACTTAAAAGCTTCTGTACAGCTAAGGAGACAACCAAAGCAAATAGACAACCTACACAACGGGAAAGGATATTTGCATATTTTGAATCAGACGAAAGTGTGATAACTAAGATCTATAGAGAATTCAAATTAATCCACATGAAAAAAAGCCAACAATCTCACATATCAATGGGGAAGAGAGATGAATAGAATCTTCTCTAAAGAAGACTGATGAAGAACTAACAAACATATGAAAAAATGCTCATCATCCCTAATTATTAGAGAAATGCAAATCAAAACCACCCTGATATATTATCTAACCCCAGCGAGAATGGCCCACATCACAAAATCTCAAAACTACAGATGCTGGAGTGGATGTGGAGAGAAGGGAACACTTTTACACTGCTGGTGGGACTGCAAACTGATACAATATTTTTTGGAAGGAAGTATGGAGATCCCTCAAAGAACTCAGGCTAGACCTCTTATTTGATCCTGCAATCCCATTACTGGGCATCTACCCAGAAGGAAAAAAATCCTTTTATCATAAGGACACTTGCACTAGGCTGTTTATTGCAGCTCAATATACAATCGCCAAAATGTGGAAATAGCCTAAATGCCCAC
Source organism: Arctocebus calabarensis (assembly GCA_963573935.1). Lineage (NCBI taxonomy): Eukaryota > Metazoa > Chordata > Mammalia > Primates > Lorisidae > Arctocebus > Arctocebus calabarensis. The sequence continues at coordinate 40,143 of CAUYON010108277.1, forward strand.
CAACCCAGGAATGGATTAATTATCTGTGGTATATGTACCATGGAATACTATTGAGCCATTAAAAAAAAAAAATGGAAACTTTACAGCCTTTGTATTAACCTGGAGGGAAATGGAACACATTATTCTTAGTAAAGCATCATAAGAATGGAGAAGCATGAATCCTATGTATACAATTTTGATATAAGGACAATTAATGATCTAGTACATGATGGAGGTGGAGGTTGGGAAGAGCAGATAAAGAGAGGAGGGAGGAGGTGGAGAAAGAAAGAGCAGAGAGAGAGCAGGAGGGATGGGGGTGGGGTCTTGGTGTGTGCCACACCTTTTGGGGGCAAGACACAATTGTAAGAGGGACTTTACCTAATACATGCAATCAGTATAACCTGGTTTCTTGTACCCTCAATGAATCCCCAACAATTAAAAGAAAAAAAGAAAGAAAGAAATGACGCTAAATAAAAAATTATAGATTTCATTTTATATACTTCAGATTAATACTTACTTTGGAGCATGCTTGTAATTGGTTTCCCATAACTTCTAACCGTGATAAGAGTCTATCTTCATCTATTAAAGCCTGTTAAAGAAAAATTAAATACAAATAAAACCCCAGAGTAATTGAAAAATAATATACATGTGAAAAAAGCTGCTATTGCCAAGAAGATATAAAATCAACATGGGTTCATTCATTAGGAAATAACTTTATTTGCTATAAAATTTTAGTTTTCATGAAAGATACTAAACTATGTTTAAACGATTCTTGAGTAGAAAAACAACTAGAATACCTGCCAACTGGTATCTGAAGCCTCTTGGGTAATGGCTAGTAGCCGCTGAAGCGTGGCTAACTTCTGTTCCAACATTTGTTCCCGATGTAAGGCCTCCTAATATTACAAATCACAAAAGAGATTCTATATATAAAATCAGTAAATTGTACCCCATAAATGTAGTAATGTACACAGCTGTGATCTAATTAAAAAAAAAGATTATAAAGTACATTTTACTCTAGGCACTGTGAAAATAAATAAACAAAAAAGAGATTCTAATAAACACAGCATGATTCCTTTGAGAAGCAATCAATTTTTAGCACATGATAAAATATTCTTATTCTACATCCCACCTGATATATTTCACAGTGTTTCAAACTTGATAATACTTTGTAAAAGAAAGATAGATACAGAAGTCCCCCTGATTTCTGGTTTCACTTTCCATAGTTTCGGTTACCTTCAGTACCACAAAATAATTTGAGAGGAAGGGAGTAGGGGTCCACAATCACATAACTTTTATTATAGTATATTGTTACAATTGTTCTATTTTAGTATTATTACTCTCTCTTTTTTTTTTTTTTTTTGAGACAGAGCCTCAAGCTGTCACCCTGGGTAGAGTGCTGTAGCATCACAGCTCACAGCAACCTCCAATGCCTGGGCTCAAGCAAGTCTCTTGCCTCTGCCTCCCAAGTAGCTGGAACTATAGGCACCCGCCACAATGTCCAGCCATTTTTTGGTTGCAGCCATCATTGTTGTTTGGCGGGCCTGGGCTGGATTCGAACCCGGCAGTTCAGGTGTACGTGGCTGGCGCTTTAGCCTGTTGAGCCACAGGAGCCGAGCCAGTATTATTACTCTAATATAATTAAATGCTTAAATGTTTATAAAGTAAACTAAAGTTAATTTATTATTAAAAAGGCAATTTTTTATAAATTTAGTATAGCCTGAGTGTACAGTGTTTATAAAGTCTACAGGAATGTACAGTCATGTCCTAGGCCTTCACATTCACTCCACACTCACTTAGATCAACTTCCAATCCTGCCAACTCCAATGATGGTAAATGCAGGTGCATAATTTTTTTTTATAGTGTACTTTTACTGTACTTTTTTGATGTTTAGATATGATACCACTGTGTTACAACTGCCTACAGAATTTAATATAATAATATGCTGTACAGATTTATAGTCTTACACCACACAACCAAGAGCATATAAGGCTGTACAATCTAGGTTTATGTAAATCAATTCTATGACCTTCGCAAGGATGAAATGGCTACATGACATATTTCTCAGAATATATACTCATCATTAAGTGACCCGTGACTGTTTATATACATATATTTTTGTATGTATACACATATACCACTATATATATATTAGAAATTCATTCTAATCTAAGAAAAAATAATCTGGTCAGGAGCAAAGATACTTTATAATGGCTTAACTGCAAGAGAATAATATCTAAAATAAAAACAGCTTAAAATTTTTCCCTTATAAAATGTTATCTATACCTATATATAAAGAGAGAAAATGCTTCATTCTCACAGTGTATTTATTGCATTATCAGGTGTTGCTTTGACTGCATACTATTTATAAGCAATTAATATGCTAAAAATAAAAGTGTCCACCAAATACTAATTCAATGTAATTAAGGAATCAAGGAGTTATATAACTATTTGGCAACCCCAAAGGAATATTTTCAAAGAAAGAACCAGCATGTAAAGCCCAATCTCTAGGTGCTTTCTTAACATTTGATAACTGCTAAAGAGGTCTCCTTCACAGAGAATCAAGGTGAAATGTTCACAGCATTTAGCTGTGGTTTTGGCATACCTTCTTCACCTTGTTCTATTCCTGTCATCCTTCAGAGAACACTTACTACCCTAATTCCTCTGAGTCATCTTATTAGAGAAGTGTATGCTTCAAACATAGTACCTGTTTAAAGCATGAATTTATTGTTCTCCACATCCTTGATAAATCATGATTAGGGAAAATCTAGTTGAATTAGAACAAGAGGTACCATACTTTAATATAACTCTAAAGTTATTAGGAATCTAATAAAAGCCATTCTGCCTCAGAATCCACATTAAAAAACAGCTTCCTGGGCAGTGCCTGTGGCACAGTCAGTAAAGGCACCGGCCCCATATACTGAGGGTGGTGGGTTCAAACCCAGCCCCGGCCAAACTGCAACAAAAACATAGCCAGGCGTTGTGGCAGGCGCCTGTAGTCCCAGCTACTCAGGAAGCTAAGGCAAGAGAATTGCCTAAGCCCAGGAGTTGGATGTTGCTGTGAGCTGTGTGACGCCACAGCACTCTACAGAGGGCGATAAAGTGAGACTCTGTCTCTACGGAAAAAAAACAAAAAACAAAAAAAAAACAACACAGCTTCCCATTTAAAAGAGATTATTTGCCAAGTTTATTTTAAATGCTGAAAGCATTCCTAATAGCCAGAAAATTACACAGATGTTGCAAAAAGTTTTACTGAAAAAGAAAATCACCAACCAACTATATCAGTAGAATCTACTTCCACTAGATGGTGTATTTTCACCTTTTTAATTTAATTCTATTTGGAGTTTCTATACTGCATAAACCACCTCTCAACAGAAATCTAATACTTCCAGGAATGATTTTTCAGTTCAGAGATATGAAATGCATCTATTTTTATGTTAAAAGTTCATAATTTATATTAGAACTTTATTTTATTTTTGAGACAGAGCCTCAAGCTGTCACCCTGGACAGAGTGCTGTGGCATCACAGCTCACAGCAACCTCCAATTCCTGGGCTCAAGCGAGTCTCCTGCCTCCGCCTCCCAAGTAGCTGGGACTACAGGTGCCCACCACAACACCCGGCCATTTTTTGGTCGCAGCCATCATTGCTGCTTGGCGGGCCTGGGCTGGATTTGAACCCCCCCCAGCTCAGGTGTACATCTTAGCCCATTGAGCCACAGGCGATGAGCCTATATTAGAACTTAAAATGTATACACAAAAGACTGTGATATAATTTTCTGAGAATTAGAAGAGTAAAAGATTAGAAATACTAGAAATATTGAAAGAAATGATACAAAAGTTGGAAAGAATGAGAGAGTTGGGAGATAAAATCTGCAGTCCAATGTGACTAGCAACAATAGTGTATAATCTTGGGCAAATCACTTAACCTACATAAGTTGAATATTTCCCAAGAAATATGAGCAAGACCAAATTAATCTCAAAGTTTTCTTCTACTTCTAAAAGTGGAGATCTACATCAATTAACGTGTCTTCCTATTGTATGGCAAACAGCTACTAACATTTGTAGCATATAGTCTATGTGCCAAGCACTGTTATAAGTGTTTTACACATTTCATTTACTCTCCACACTCCTGTAGGCTAAGTGCTACTACCATGCCACTTCATAGATGAGGAAAATGAGGCCCAAAAGGATTAAATTTTCCCAGCAAAGAGCTCTGTTTAGAGCCCACGCTCTTAAATTCTCAAGTGTAAATGTACAAAAATGGTTTTCTACACACATATTATGCCTAGTAAAAGATCTCATTAATACATTGATAATCTTCTGCCCTTCAGTATCCATCTGTAAAAATAGGGATTAAATATGTGCCTAATAGGATCTCGAGAGGATTAAATGAATTGATATAGGTAAAGAGCTAGAATGGAGCTTGGCAAACAAGTGCTATATGATTATTTGCTATTAATATTACTAAGCAACCAAAATATCTCTAGGTTTAGTTTTATTTAAAAGTTATCTATGGATGAAAAACTATTTTGAAACCTCGTTTGAAGAAAAAAATTTCTCTCACACAGAACTTATCTTCTCTAGACTTAAAAATCCTAACTCTTTTATCCCTTCTTCATAAGATCTATGTTTAATCCTTTTCTTCTTTGAAAAGATGGTATTTCTTTTGTACTTGTAGCCAGCCAATTTTCTTTATCCTGTATTTGTAAACAGGCAAAATAAAAGTTGTTTAGATTTGACTTTAAAGACTAAGAATTCTCAAGATTTACTTTTACCTGTAGATACTGAGAAAGCTGGAATAGTTCCTGAGAGTACATACTTGGAGTGTTAGCAGCAACCTAGTAACAAAATGATACCAGGGTCAACAGAAAACACTTTATAAAATACTTTAAAGACAAACTAGCTCCTTCAAATATCTACTTCAATGTGCAAAATAATATATTTTATAAAATTAACCAGTTCCCTTGCTTCTCAAAATATTTCTGTCCTATGTTCAGAATTTATAAACGGTATTATACTATGCTGACCAGTTTAAATTTATAAGGTGGTGGGAAAAACGCTATTCATGAAACATCACTTGAAAGTCAAATCACAAATTTATAACAAAGGCAATGCAGCTTTTTCTTAATCCAGAAATAATGCCTCCTAAGTCAACAGATCCACATATGTCCCCTTTAAAATTCATCATTAAATAGTCAACAAATCACAATTCATTTAGAAGTAGCCATCTTCTTAGTATTTGTATGAAGGTGGGCAAAAAGACATGAAATATAACACTTTGTCTAATGGCTAGAGGCAATGAAAAAAGTTTTATCCTTTTCTTTACACTACAGGATAAGTTTTAAGAACAAGATGGGAAATAATGTAAACAAGTATTAGAAGAAATATCTTTTATGAGGGGTTTTCCAAGGCTATGGCACCATGCTATTTTTTTTCTTTTTAAGATGGGCTCATAGGGTTGCTGTAACATTTACTCACACCTTCATCACCAACAAGCCATGTGTTAACTAGTAGCAGTTCTTATTAAGCGCAGAAAGTATATTTTTATTAATATGCCGACTGTAGGCAGAGAACTGGCATTATTTTTTAAAGTTAGTTCTAAATCAGCAAGACTATTATTTACGTCAAAATAATTCTTGGTGTTACATAAGTTGATTAACCACTTCCATCTCTAAAAAAGGAATCAAACAGAGACTGTCATTTTAAATAGACTTTCATTGAAATAGAAAGAAAAAAATGTAAAATATTTTTCCCAATACTTTAGTTACTGTACTAAGAAAACTCAACATCTACTTTAATGTCAAAAGATGCAAAAGATCTATTTTATTCTAATTAGGAATGACATAATAGTTTATTATTTCTGAAAAAAAGAAAACTGTTTTCTAACAAGCAATTTCTATAAAGTTTCTGATAAGATCAGGTTAAAACTGATCTTCAAAGATAATAAAAGAACAATTTCTGTAAGCCCATATTTCTGTTACTTCCCTCTTTGAGAAAATGTTGAGTGCACCCTTTGGATAGAAAGTTTTAACAAACTTCCAGCCAGAACTGTATGTATCTCAGAATAAAAAGTAGTGGCTAACATTCCTTACTGCTGGCTAGGCACAAAACCAGTCAGTATTCCTAGTCTACACAGTCAACAGTTCACTTTAAAATAAAAAAGCTTTTACAGAAGAAACCTCAATCGTAAATTCTCCAGATATCAAAAATCAGAAGACTATAATAACTATATAGCTATATGCACTATACATACTTTATTATGGAAGAGAAGTTTCTAGGTGAAAACAATCATTTTCAAAATAATATAGCTAAGTCACTTTGAAAAAAAAATCATTAGCAACTTACTTTGTCAACAGGACTTGGTAATGGAGCATGGATGACACTGAAAAGTAAAATTTAGAATTTTTATCTAATATCCTGACAATAGAGGAAACGCAGTATTAGAGTACCAAAATATCTTAAACCACAAAGTTGATACATTTGCTTTCATATTAGAAGAACATGAATTGTTCAATCCTTTATAAATGAATAAAATTCTTAGAAAACAAAATAATAAACATATAAACCTACCCTTCACATATCAGTATATTTTTAGAAACAAATGTCAAGTCCAAATTTTATTAAATGTCCTTTGAAAACCTACTATTTACTGAAGCCTGTTGTAAGAATTTCTACACAGATAAGAAGTACTCTTTAAATTATCCATTTTCAATTTTGGAATGTGTAAATTAAGTTCCTTTTAAATTAAATATTCCTACACAGAAAGACTTAAAAAGCAACGTTATACTGGAAATAAAAGCTATACTTTGGAAACTTGTTCCAGTGAAGAACAATTTTTTTTTTTTTTTGAGACAGAGTTTCACTATGTTGCCTTGGATAGAATACCGTAGCGTCACAGCTCACAGCAACCTCAAACTCTTGGGCTTAAGAGATTCTCTTGCCTCAGTCTCCCAAGTAGCTGGGATTACAGGCACCGCCACAACGCCTGGCTATTTTTTTTTGGTGCAGTTGTTTAGCCAGCCGGGACTGGGTTTGGACTCCCACCCTCAGTGTACCTGGCTGGCGCCGTAACCACTGTGCTACAGGAGCCAAGCCTGAAGAACAGCTTTAATCAAAACAGTAATACTTTTCTTCTCCACTGAGCTACCTCAGAAACCAACTGAAAGCTTGGATATATGTATGAATGAACTGAACTCAGTGCATTACTTTTAGACAAAACATTAAATAGATAGCACTAACTGGTACTAATTGCCCTTTTCTTTTTTTTTTGGCTGATAAAATCCTACTGACAGAAGTTAGTACGGCAAATTAAGCATGGAGGCTCAGAAGCATAATGACTGGGTCACCATCATGAAAACAATCCCACAGAGTTATTTTGAATATTGCATGTGTTGATATAAATACTGAGATGTCAAACAGTGGCATAGGACATAGGAAGCCTTCAATCACTACTACCACTCTCATGGGAATAGAGTACTAAGGAAGCCACAGTCTCTATTTCACAAAGCCCTATAAAAGGTGGAGCATGGTTTCTCATGCTTATAATCCCAGCTCTTGGGAGACCCAGGCATGTGAACTGCCTGAGCTCACAGGTTCAAGACTAGCCTGAGCCACAGCAAGACCATGTCTCTAAAAAATAGCCAGTCTATACGTGATATATATTTGTATTTTACACAAACCACTTTGGATATAGGTATACTTTGTTTGAATTATAAAAAGGTTAATGTGTGAATAAAAATCAGAACAAGGTACAGTAGAAAATGAAAACAGCTATTTAAAGTCAGGGTGCCTGTAGTCCTAGCACTCGGGAGGCTGAGGTAAGAGAATCACCTAAGCTCAGGAGTTGGAGGTTGCTGTAAGCTGTGATGCCACAGCACTCTACCGAGGGTGACAAAGTGAGGCTCTGTCTCAAAATAAATAAATAAATAAATAAGTCAGGATGGTAGGATTATAGGCAATTCTTTGTGTTTTAATCAGAAAACCATTTGTATAATAAAATAAAAATTAAGAAATTAGATTTTGGAGAACTACCTACTAAAAATTTTTTGTTTGATTGTTTTGGTAGGGTCTTCCTCTGTCTCTCAAGCTAGAGGGCAGTAGCATCATCATAGCTCATCACAACCTTGCACATACCACCCTGCTCAGCTAAGTTTTCTTCTATTTTTTGGAAAAAGTGTGTGGTTCTTACTCAGGCTGGTCTCAAACTCCTAGCCTCAAACAATATTCTCCCAGAGTGCTAGGATTATAGGCGTGAGCCACTGAGCTCAGCCCCTACAAAAGATCTACTAGAATGTCAACTACTGTGAAAAGTAATTTAAACTTAAGAGTATTCTATTCCAAAAAAATACTATGCCAATTTTCCTTTTTTTTTTTTATTTTTTGAGACAGAACCTCAAGCTGTCACCCTGGATAGAGTGCCCTGGCATCACAGCTCACAGCAACCTCCAATTCCTAGGCTCAAACGATTCTCCTGCCTCCGCCTCCCAAGTAGCTGGGACTACAGGCACGCACCAAAACGCCTGGCCATTTTTTTGTTGCAGCTGTCATTGTTGTTTGGCAGGCCTGGGCTGGATTCGAACCTGCCAGCTCAGGTGTACGTGGCTGGCGCGCCTTAGCCCGTTGAGCCACAGGCAATGAGCCGTTTTTTTTTATTTTTTGAGAGAGAGCCTCAAGCTGTCACCCTGGATAGAGTGCCGTGGCATCACAGTTCACAGCAACCTCCAATTCCTGGGCTCAAGTGAGTCTCCTGCCTCCACCTCCCAAGTGGCTGGGACAACAGGTGCCCGCCACAACGCCTGGCCATTTTTTTGGTTGCAGCCGTCATTGTTGTTTGGTGGGCCCAGGCTGGATTCGAACCTGCCAGCTCAAGTGTACGTGGCTGGCACCTTAACCGCTTGAGCCACAGGCGCGGAGCCAACTATGTCAATTTTCTAACATTATTAAAAGAATCCTGACGTACTTTATTAACAGCAAACCATCATCTAGCATATAACTTCATAGCACTAAATTATACTCACTCTGAGCGAAGCCGGGCTTCCATACCATCTGGTAGAAAAAGTTTTATTGTGGAAACAATACACCCATGGGTCACTGGTTAAAACAAACAAATAACATGAATAAAACAATTGTTTAAAAATATAAAACTTCATACCTATGGTATCTAAATACATATTTTATTCTTATATGTAAAAACTTCTGGAAAAGAAAATAAATCTGATGTTGTAATAAAAATATTCATTACAATGGAGAAACTCATCCCCGTCCATAATGAATCACAGCTGCAAGGTAGAATTACAAATAGAAGTGTTTTCAAAGGTATCCTAACCTCCAATTCTATAACATTCAATAAAAGATCAATTGAATCAATGAAAACATTATCTCAGGCGTCCAGGACAACCTTCTCAATGAGCTTGCTATCATTGCACCCTGCAAATTTGCATGGTTTCTAATCATATCATATAAATAACTAAGTGTTTGCTATATAATGCCCTGCTGGTCTTCAGGATACATGTAGGCATCAAAATAAATCACTATGGGGCGGGGGGAATCAATTGAATATATGGAACTACAACTGAGGGAAGAAAATGCACTTTCTCCCTATTTGTTAGCATTAAACTATAACTTACAGTAAAACCTCCATAGTTGACCACCTCCCCATACTAGCCATCTCCTTAAGTTAACCTAATTTTCATAGACTGAATGTACACCCCACATACATATCAGTGTAGTAGGCTTAGTTCCTTATGTTGACCACCTCTGTATGGTGACCAATTTGTTACAGTCCCTTGGTCAACTTACAGAGATTCTAATGTATTTCCAAATTTAAAATAATGATCTTATTCTTAAAACTGAACTTCTGTGGGCGGCGCCTATGGCTCAGTGGGTAGGGTGCCGGCCCTATATACTGAGGTGGCATGTTCAAACCTGGCTCTGGTCAAACTGCAAAAAGAAAAAAAAAAACCTAACAAAAAAACCTGAACTTCTTCATTTTATGATTCCACTCAAGTAGTCAAAATCACGGAAACAAAGTAGAAAGGCTGAGGGGGACAAAGAGGGGAATTCAGGTTAAGTGGGTATAGAATTTCAGTGTTTCAAGATAAAAAAGTTCTAGGGATCTGTTGTGTAATAATGTGAAAATACTTACCCTTACTGAACTGTACCATTTAAAAATGGTTAAGAGTTAATGTTGTGTGTTTTTTACCACAATAAAAAAGGACTTGTAGTATACACATAGTATATTCTTCCAGAATTTATATATAATTTTAAGTTTGCTAATTTTGTAAAAAAAACGCAGGAAAACCTAGAAATGAAAAATTGTTTTTCTATAAGGGCAAGTAGGAACAGAAGAGAAGTCTCTGACTATAACACTTCATGTGAATTTAACTTTTGAACCATGTTAAAATTTTGCACTTTCAAATAATAAAATTTAACTTAAATTTAAAATTCAATTAGAAGAAAACAAATTGTGAAGCTAAAAAAAAAAAAACCTGAACTTATGCATTACAGTTACAGGAGTGTCTAACCTTTTAAATTCCTCCACCCCACATTGAAAGAGTAAGAGTTATCTTGGGCCACACATTAAATATACAAACAGTAATGAAAGTAGATTAGCAAAAAAAAAAAAAAAAAGAAGAAGAGAGAAAGAAAAGAAGAGGAGGAGAATCCCTGCACATTTTTGTGATATCTGACATCACAGATAAGCAAAAAAAGTCCTCACAAAATCAGCATGTGAGCCCATGGGCCACAGGTTGGATACCCGTGGTTGAATATGCTATTCAATCCTCCCATTTTATGGGTGAGAAAACCAAGATCTTCGACAAGTGAAAATGCCCCCATAACTCTCTATTATTAATTATCAGAGTTGTTTGCTAGTACACAAGGTTCCTGTTTCAATATTTAAAAATTTTATTTCCTTTTTTGTTTTTTTCTATCTGACTTTAAGATCCAATGTTTTATTTCCTTGATGGATGTTTCTTCCACCAGCCCCAACATAATTTTTTTTTTTTTTTTTGAGACAGAGTCTCAAGCTGTCACCCTGGATAGATTGCTGTGAAGTCATAGCTCACAGCAATTTCAAACTCTTGGGCTCAAGTTATTCTCTTTTTTTTTTTTTTTATTTTGTAGAGACAGAGTCTCACTTTATCACTCTCGGTAGAGTGCCGTGGCATCACACAGCTCACAGCAACCTCCAACTCCTGCGCTTAGGCGATTCTCTTGCCTCAGCCTCCCGAGTAGCTGGGACTACAGGAGCCCATCACAACGCCTGGCTAGTTTTCTGTTTTGCAGTTCAGCCAAGGCCAGGTTTGAATCTGCCACCTTCAGTATATGGGGCCGGCGCCCTACTCGAGGACCACAGGCGCTGCCCTCAAGTGATTCTCTTGACTCAGACTCCCAAGTAGCTGGGACTACTGGTGTCCACCACAACACTCAGCTAATTTTTTTAGAGATGGGGTCTTGCTCTTGTTCAGGTTGGTCTGGAACCTGTGAGCTCAGGGCAATTCATGCGCCTCAGCCTTCCAGAGCACTAGGATTACAGGTGTGAGCCACCACACCCAGCCAAAAAAATAAAATTTTTTTTTTTTTTTGAGACAGAGCCTCAAGCTGTCACCCTGGATAGAGTGTCGTGACATCACAGCTCACAGCAACCTCCAATTCCTGGGCTCAAGCAAGTCTCTTGCCTCTGCCTCCCAAGTAGCTGGTACTGCAGGCACCCGCCATAACGCCCGGCCATTTTTTGGTTGCAGCCGTCATTGTTGTTTAGCAGGCCTGGGCTGGATTCGAACCTGCCAGGTCAGGTGTACGTGGCTGGCGCCTTAGCCCACTGAGCCACAGGCACCAAGCCAATAAAATAGATGTTTAAGAAGAAAGTTAATGCATTTGGGGATACCTTATTAAATGATCAGGCCCATGTATCATCAAGATGATAATATAAACATTAAACTCATAATATGACTATCATCTGGAATTGCACTTTAAACTTAAGGAATTTAGAACATTTATTCAATACAGATTTATATTAACTAATTGATTATATGGAAGATGCTATCACAGATGAAGAACCATCTATTGCAGTGTTTCCCAATCTTTTTGGCACCAGAGATCAGTTTTTCCACAGATGAGTGGGGGTAGATATGGTTTTGATATGAGTCTATAAGCAACTGATTTATTATAGTCACTGTGTAGTCAAACCTCTCTTCTAATGACAATTTGTATTTATAGGCGTTCCCCAGCACTAGCATCACTACCTCAGCTCCACCTCACATCATCGGCCATTAGATTTTCATAAGGAGCATTCAACCTACATCCCTCACATGTACAGTTTACAGTTGGGTTCAAGCTCCAATGAGAATCTAATGCCTCTTCCTTCTGACAGGAGGTAGAGCTGGTGGTGGTGCTAAGTGATGAGGTGCAGCTGTAAATACAGATGAAGCTCCACTTGCTCGCTGCAGCTCACCTCCTGCTGTGCAGCCTGGTTCCTGACAAGCCACAGACTGGTACTGGTCCACAGCCTGGCAGATAGAGACTGCACATCTACTGAACAGTCTTCTAAACTTTGCCTAGCACAGCAATCACAGCCAAGAATCACTGGATTCCTTCCTTTCTGGTCTCATCCCCTACCCTGCTACCGTAAGTATCCTATACAAAAACAAGCTACCTGCAAACTTTAAACACACCACCTTTCACAACTCTATGTCTTTTACACAAGCTGTCCTTTTTGTCAGGGATGTCCTCTATCCCCTTGCCTATACAAGCAAATGCTGCTTATTTTCCAGGCTCAGACTTTCCACTTCCTTTACCAAAGCTCAGTATCTAAGTTTGATGTCCCCAGAGCCTCCTATATCTAATTCTTATAACATTAAATACACCTTGCTATAAACATTTATCATTTACACAAGAGTTTTATCACCAATTAGATTAAACTCTTTAAGAGTAGTAACAATAGTTTGCTTCTCACTTTATAAACCTGTATACTTAGCATTTATCTCTTACATAGTAACATTTAACAAATGCTTACTGAAAATATCAAAGAACATGTCTGCCTAATATTTTAGAGTTTCCATTACTCAAGGGTAAAGATGTTTCCCACTTTGAGGACAGTAAGGTTTATCTCCATTTGTAGGAACTACTTAGTCCCCTCCTCTCCCTAGCAGAAGACAGGGAAGAGATGGATTTATCCGACCTTATGGCTCCCCTAGAGATTTACTAAAATAGCCTATAATAAATAAAGGAGCACATATTGTAGATCAAGATCCAGCAATATCTACACTTTAACAATATATTTAAATTGGTAATAAAGTTGTTTTTAATGTTTATTTATTTATTTTAGATAGAGTCTCACTTTGTTGCTCTTGGCCAGAGGGTCCAAGTGATCTTCCTGCCTCGGCCTTCCAAGTAGCTGGGACTACAGGGGCCCACCACAATGCCCAGCTGTTTTTTGGTTGCAGCCGTCATTGTTGTTTGGTGGGACCAGGCTGGATTCGAACCCACCAGCTCAGGTGTACGTGGCTGACGCCTTAGCCCGTTGAGCCACAGGCGCCAAGCCCCAACCCTGCTTTTGAAATGATTCTTACAATAGGTAGAAACACAGATGCATAGATATCTGAGTTATTTTTTTGATTTGCAACAGGCAAGTCTTTAAAATAACCTAATAAAAAAGTTTTATACTTACATTAAGTCAACTATATGTAGTAATATTTCCCAAAATAGAATGCTAAAAATATTAACAAAAAAGGACTTGAGCATCAGATGAATTGGTTATATTTGGTTAAAAGAACTTTTTTGTTTTTAACTTATTTATTTATTTTTTTTTTGTAGAGACAGAGTCTCACTTTATCGCCCTCAGTAGAGTGCTGTAGAGTCACAGCTCACAGCAACCTCCAGCTCTTGGGCTTAGGCGATTCTCTTGCCTCAGCCTCCCAAGTAGCTGGAACTATAGGCGCCGACCACAACGCCTGGCTATTTTTTGATGCAGTTTGGCCGGGGACCAATTTGAACCCGCCACCCTCGGTACATGGGGCCGGCGCCCTTTAAGGGGGTTGTTTTTGGCTTGTGTTTTATTTTTTTGCCATGGGCTTTCTCAGAGCCTAAAGGGTTTTGTCCATAATGAAGCTCTAAAAAGTAATAGGTATTTTCCAAACTTATTTGACCTTTGAGCATCCCCCGACCTCCTTATAGGAACACATAGAATTGATATTATGACGAATATACTTTGGAAAATACTTCTCTAAAGCATTCTATGAAGTACTTTCAAAACGTATTTTGCTCTCAAATATATCCCAGAAATATTATGTTCCAAGATTCAAGGACAAAATTAATTATAAAACAAAATTTAAATAGCTCCCTGGGAAGGATAATAAAACCATGGAAATGCTGCCACATTAAATATACACATGTATTATAAGCCACATGCAAATTTCAGAAATATTAAAATATGAAATCCAGGTGCTATCGCCCTGGGTAGTGTTGTGGCATCACAGGTCACGGCAACCTTCAACTCCTGGGCTCAAGTGATTCTCCTGCCTCTGCCTCCCAAGTAGCTGGGACTATAGGTGCCTGCCACAACACCCAGTTATTTTTTGGTTGCAGCCATCATTGTTGTTTGGCGGGGTCCAGGCAGGATTCGAACCTGCCAGCTCAGGTGTATGTGGTTGGCGTCTTAGCCACTTGAGCCTTCCCTCTATAATCTTATATAGGCCATTTATTTTGCTTTTGAGTTACTGTATTTACTTTTGGTATGCACCTAACCTTTTTTCATCATCTCTTTGCACAAACACCATATAGAGGACCCATGTTCCCTCTGGTAAGTTTAAAACCTGTCTGAAGACCTGGACAGAGACTGAAACTTTTGAGGTGGGTGTGTTATAGTTTGGTTCTATCTCCATTTTTTTTTTTAGATAGAGCCTCAGCTCTCACCCTGGATAGAGTGCAATGGCATCACAGCTCACAGCAACCTCCAATTCCTGGGCTCAAGCAAGTCTCTTGCCTCCGCCTCTCAAGTAGCTGGGACCACAGGCGCCCGCCACAACGCCCAGTCATTTTTTTTTCAGTTGCAGCCATCATTGTTGTTTGGCGGGCTGGGGCTGGATTCGAACCCGCCAGCTTAGGTGTACGTGGCTGGTGCCTTAGCCTGTTGAGCCACAGGCGCCGAGCCTCTATCTCCATTTTTATAATGAGTAGAAATATTACTCTATACTTAAGAGTAGTTTGAAGGATCTCTTGAAATGACTGGCAGCAATAGAAAGGACAATGAATAAAACCATAAAAACTTAAGAAATATTTTACAAAACAAGAAGAACTATTAATATTTCTAGATGGGAAATATTTCACAAACCAAAATGAGAAGTGTTAATATTTCTAGATGGGAAAATGAATTTTTTAAATAGCTTTATGACTACAATCTAATGTACAGGTTGAGACTGTCTTATCCAAAACTCTGAAATCTGAAATACTCCAAAATTCAAAAATTTCTGAGCACAGACATGACAAGTGGAAAATTCCACAACCAACATGTGAAGGTTTGTAGTCACAATGTGATCAAAAATTTGTTTCATGCACAAAATTATTTCCAAGTATCACATAAGATTACCTCCAGATTATGTGTGTTTATAAAATGTAAACATCAGTAAATTCTGTGTTTCAACTTGGGGCCCCTATTCCCAAGATATCTTACTATTTTCAAATACTCTAAAATTTAAAAAACAAACAAACAAATAAAAACCCATATTCAAAATCCAAAATGCTTCTGATTCCAAGCATTTTGGATAAAGGATACTCCTGTAAAATGGTTACAAGGACCTTCAATCCCAAATTTTTGGCTTCATAAAGCTTCTAATTCTTAGAACTTATTTTTTTATTAAGTTAGAAAGGGGGCAGAGAAAGCTGAACAGACAAGAACTCTTTTAATTCTAACTTTTAAAAGTTGCTATTCTTTTATTCTGTTTTCATTTGTGAGCTCTAGTTTATCTACCAAAAAAACTTCCTTCTTCAATTTTTTTTTAACCTTAGATATAATTCTTACAAGAAAGGCAGGATTTATTTCTCTTTATTTACGTACATGTTTCAGAATGATAAACTGGTTTCCTAAATTCTTCCAAAGGTAATCAAATCTTTTTTCCTTTTTAATATGCTTTTAAGCATATTAAAATATATTTGATATATTTTAATCCATTACTGTTATTATGATTTCATGTCCAAATTGTCCATCTTTGACCAGATGTTTTATAACAACATCTTCTAAGCTTAATTTGTACATTTACTGCTATAGCCTTAAAGTGAACTTTTTAGTCTTGTTTCTACCTATTTATCTGGTGGGAAGAAACTTTTCTCTAGGTATGTGGATTTACTTACCGTTTTATTTTATTTCTTTAGAATACTATGCAGTAATATCGTTCACTGGCTTGTTTCCTGACTCACCCAGGAGGAGTGGTGGTTCTCTTGATTTACCTGTTTGTTCAATAAATATTTACTTGAAAACCTGCTGCAGTATGCTAAGAATAATGGGGGGAACCAGGTTCTTGTCTTTGAAGAGATTTCAATGTAGAGAGAACAAACCAGAAATACCTAACGTAACAACAAAGGGAAAAAAACTGGGGGAGTTAGACCACAAATGCTAAAAGAGATATAAAACATGACTATGAGAATTTGGAACGGGCAAGGGTGAGGGAAGCTTTATGAAAAAGGTAAAAAAAGAAAAATTTTGTAATTTGGGTGCAGGACAACTGCAAAAAGAACTCTACCTAACAAATGCAAATATTGTAGCCTAGTTGTTTGTACCCTCACATTAATCTGAAATTTAATTTTTGTATTTTTTTTTGGTGTGTGTGTGTGAGACAGAGCCTCAAGCTTTCACCCTGGATAGAGTGCTGTGGCATCCCAGCTCACAGCAACCTCCAATTCCTGGGCTCAAGCAATTCTTCTGCTTCCACCTCCCAAGTAGCTGGCACTACAGACGCCTGTCACAATGCCCGGCCATTTTTTGGTTGCAGCCGTCATTGTTGTTTGGCAGCCCCGGGCTGGATTCGAACCCACCAGCTCAGGTGTACATGGCTGGCGCCTTAGCCGCTTGAGCCACAGGCGCTGAGCCATTAACCTGAAATTAAAAAAAAAATTGTAATGGAAGGAAAAGTAGAGAAAATAGAACAAGGAAACAGGAAAAGGAAGCGTGAACATGCACATATAAGAAGAGCAGGTGAAGGAAATTGGATATAGGAAGTAAAGAACCTATATTTCAAGGCTCTTTGGAGGCCAGGCTCCATGCTAAGAACACCTGTTGGCTCGTCGCCTATGACTCAACAGGCTGAGGTGCCAGCCACGTACACCTGAGCTGGCAGGTTCGAATCCAGCCTGGGCCCACCAAACAACAATGACAACTGCAACCAAAAAATGGCCGGGCGTTGTGGTGGGCGCCTGTAGTCCCAGCTACTTGGGAGGTGGAGGTAGGAGACTCGCTTGAGCCCAGGAATTGGAGGTTGCTGTGAGCTGTGATGCCATAGCACTCTATCCAGGGTGACAGCTTGAGGCTCTGTCTAAAAAAAAAAAAAAAAAAAAAAGAACACCTGTTAACTAGTTATGAAAAACCATGTAAATAGTGATTTTTATGTCCTATTTTACAGATGAGGCAACTAAGGTCAAACAGGCTACAGAAACTTGCTGAGACCACATATTTCTTAATTGGCAGTGCCAGGGTTCAAAAGAATCTTTTCTGTGTACCACCTTACATCTAAATAATCCATTTTAATAGCTTAACATATATTCAGGGGAATAATGGGAAATAAATCAAAAGGTTAAATTGAGTCTATATTTTTGAGGACCTTAAGTGCATATTCAGTGTTTTAGACTTTGTTCTACAGCAGGACTTCTAAGAGCAGGAAAATGACATCAGTAAAACCATAATAGAAGAATATTCTGGAGGTAGTAGCTTGGCAGAGAATGATGGTCAAAATGGTGTATTGTACCAGAGTATGGTGTACTGTACCTAAGTATGGTTTATCGTACTAGAGTATGGTATAACACTCTGAGATAACAACAGGAAAAACAGAGAGCAACAAGGAAAGAAGGCAAACAAAAACTACTGTCAGAAGTAAGGCGGAAGACACAGAATGCAGAAAAGATGTCAAGACTCTAAGCTAGAGTGTTTGAAAGAATGATGGAGCAGTATAAAAAATGTGGAAGTCAGTAAGTTGTCTGGGGGGGGGATTAATCTTTGGGCATAGTAATTATAGGAAAAACAGCAGAACATTCAAGATGAAATAATCAGCTAACAGCAATATAGGACCTGTAAGAATGGATTCATAGCAGACAGGTGAGAAGGAAACTTGGTACTTCAAGATAAGGGAAAGCATAGAAAAAAAGCTGCTGCCAGATCTTAATTAAGCAGTTATACAACAGACTCACACACCATACCTAGTAATGTTCCTTCTTAGGACTGAAACATTGAATCCAGGGATTTGTAGTTGTACAAAGTTATGCAGAAAAATCTGGTGCATAGCCTGGATGGAGAATCTATTTTCAAAATGAACAAAAGAAGATTTCCATGCCATTGCAGAGGTTTCCAGTGAAAGTGATACAGTTTGTGCTAAATCAGCTTTGTGATTACCTAGCACCTAGAACGAAGGAGTACCTTTGAAATGGCCATTTATGAGTTCTAAAGGACAGATAAAGGAACCTAGGGCTGAAACTGCTAAGAAAGAAAGGAAAATTTAATGGTAAGCAAAGACTGTACAGATGATAATCAAGGGCTTTAGTAATAATAACAGTACCAGGCCCTGAACAGAGCATTATATATACACTCTTCCAATGTTCAATATGAACACCATACCCCCACTGTTCACACCAATGTGAACACTGCACCACCACCCTCTGATATAGGAAGCAGGATCATGATTCCCATTTTATAAAATGAGAAAATTAAAGCTTACATAGGCTAAGGAGAAGCAGTAGGTAAGAAGGAGGTTGCTGATTCCCAATCTTCACATTAAGCCTCTGGGGATTAGGAAGAAGGTTGTCCAAATCTTGGTTTAGATAAGGTGGGATAAAAAGCTTTTGTAAGGCTCGGCGCCTGTGGCTCAACGGGCTAAGGTGCCAGCCACGTACACCTGAGCTGGCGGGTTCGAATCCAACCTAGACCGGCCAAACAACAATGATGGCTGCAACAACAACAAAAAAAAACGGCTGGGCCTTGTGGCGGGCGCCTGTGGTCCCAGCTCCTTGGGAGGCAGAGGCAGGAGACTCGCTTGAGCCCAGGCATTGGAGGTTGCTGAGAGCATGTGATGCCACGGCACTCTATCCAGGGTGACAGCTTGAGGCTCTGTCTCAAAAAAAAAAAAAAAGGCTTTTCTAAAATGATGGATGAAGGACATTTTAAATTTATTCAATCAACACATGCCAGGTTGAATTTTTGAAATTCCACAATGAAGACAGACACATTTCCTGCCTTTGCACAGCTCACAGTTTAGGAGTGAGGACACAAAAAGGATGTGTGCAGAATGCAAAGGGGCATGGAGGAAATACCTCATCCAGTCTTGTAGAATCAGAAAAGGTTTCTAGGCATAAGAAGAAGCATGTATAAGGGTTTGAAGATCAGGTATATCGTCAGGAGTAATTGAGTGCAGTTGGAGCCCAAAGTCAAAGAAAGATACACCATTGACCTTGCTCTTAATAGGCCCTTTGTTCACAGGGGCTTAACTAAGGAACAGTTGGTGAAGAAGACCTGAAATGATGAGCTGACTAGAGTTATACATGAAGTTTACAGAACTAACTGGCCCCAAGCTTTGCAACAGGGGGTTACAATAATGGTGTGTGACCCAGAAAACCCATTCTCTGAACAGTTTGTGAGAACAGAGGAGCAGCCAGTGGTTGGGTTGCTAAACCTTGGCTGTCTCTCTTCCTTCCTACCTTTCTAAACATCTACTAGAATATCATCCTACTTGTTTACAATGATACGTTATATGTGTAGTGTAGATTATCTGTACATGCATGACCAGTGCATTTGTTACCTGGAGCCATATTACGTGACAAGTCAAACATAAAAACCACATTGTTTTAGAGCTGAAAGCAGGAGAAACACTAATAGGACCCGATGATGTTCAGTGGTGTTGGGTTCAATTATTGTTTTAAGAAAACTCTAATATATAATATAGTAACACCTGACTGACCATCTCTTTAAATTAACCTAATTTTTGTAGACCGGACATACATCACATGTACTCAGTGGTGGAAGTTCCTTATGTGGACTACCTCCATATGTTGATCGCTTTGTTACAGTCCCTTAGGTAATCAACTTATAGAGGTCCTACTGTATTTTACATAATATATATTCTTTTACTAAAATTTCTTTTTATACAAATTTTACATAAATACATAAAAACCATACATACTGGAAGATGTTTAATTGTTCTAGTAGCCCCTTTTCACTTTTAATTTGGTTCTGTCTTCTCTACTTCTACTCACACTCCTGGATAACTCAAATTAATGACATATTATATATTCTTAAGTACTTGATCCTCATATACATATTATCATATACAAATGCATACATCTATGTGTGTATTTATAGGATTGGTGAGACTTTAAAATAATGAAATTATTAAAAACAATTGATTCTTTCCTTATTCAACAATATACCTTAAAGAAACCCTGCAATTTATATAATTCTAATTTCTTCTTTTTAATACCTGTATAATGGGCAATTTTAAAATTATGCTTCCATTGTTTTTAGTAATATACACACTAATGCAAAAATAATCCTTTCATAAATCCTCACAAACTATTTTCAATCATTCACATGTATAACTTCTATGTTTTTTTTTCTATAAATATGTTTAAAAAGCACAATATAGTATTGCTTTATGTGAATGGATTATATTATAACTATTCTTCCCCAATTTGCTTGAGATAATGTTTAAGATTTATCTTTGTTGCTATAAAAATTTAGTCCATACATTATCATAGCTATATCATATTTTTGCTATTTTTATTCTATTTTACTTAGAATTTTTATTTTACGTAGTTTTCTTTTCATCCTATTTACAGGTTTTTGTTAGGGTTAATTCCAGAATTTGACTGAATGTCTCTTGAACATCTACTGATTATTCAGTTGTACGACAAGTATTAGTTATATATTTACATGGCTTTTTAGCTTTAGTTTGTGAATTATGTTGACAGATTTCCTATGCCTGGAATAAACCCTACTGTGTTGTTTATTTATGTCCAAATTTCTATTTCTAGCTTTATTTCTGAATGTAATTTACTAATCTCTTAATTGGAATTTTTCAACTATTGTTACAAGTGAAATTAAGTATAGTTTTATACAGCATCTTTATCAGATTTTCTGATTAGTGATATGTTGGCTTCTTTAAAGATTTTGGGAGCCTTCCCCCTTTATGTTAGAATTATTTAAATAATATGGGATTTACCTGTTTTTTTAAAGTAAGATCAAACTTAGCTGTATATCCCTCTATTTCTGGTATCTTTTCAATGATGAATCTTTAATAACTTTCTAGTCTCTTTTTATTTATTTATTTTTTTGTTGTTGCAGTTTGGCCTGGGCTGGACTGGAACCCACCATCCTTAGTATATGGGGCGGGTGCCCTACTCACTGAGTCAGAGGCGCCGCCCTCTAGTCTCTTTTTAAAAAATTAATTTATTCAGGCTTTACACTTCTTGGGATAATTTTGCTAAGACAATATCAATTCACTCTATAAGCTTTGTTTTCTTTGCCACAGGTAGGCATAACAATATTCTCTTAGAATTCTTTTAGTATAACTGTATTTATTTCTCCCTTTCCACTCCTCTTGCATATTTCTGCTAGTGTTTTTTTGTTTGTTTGTTTGTTTGTTTTGTCTTTTGCAGTTTTTGGCCAGGGCTGGGTTTGAACCCGCCACCTCCGGCATATGGGACCGGTGCCCTACTCCTTTGAGTCACAGGCTCTGCCTCTGCTAGTGTTTTTAACACATCAAAGTTTATGAATTACCTACTTTATCATTTTCTTTTTAAAAGAACTAGGGTTTGGGTTTGTTTATCCCTTTTAGAATTTTTTGTTTGTTTTGTTAATTTCTGCTTTGTATTACTTCTTCCCTTCTTTTTCTTGTTCTTTCTCTAATTTCTTCTGCTAAGTGCCAAGTTCCTTCATTGTTTGTCTTTCTTCTTTACAATAGAGGGAATTTAAGATTATAAATTTAGTCTGACTAATGGACTTACTATATTTTGGTATAAAAGTCTCCTTTCCTTTCTATACCAGGGGTGCCAAAAAAAGTTATACACATTTTAAGAGATCTTGTTAGAAGTAAAATCAATCATTTTCCAAAAGTGCACAAACTGCAAGTGCACAAACTGATGTGTGTGGCATGTCTAGGTACACTAGACCGGTAATAATGCCTTCAATTCAACTTCAAAAAGTAATACATAGTGGCTCGGCGCCTGTGGTTCAAGCAGCCAAGGTACCAGACACATACACCTGAGCTGGCAGGTTTGAATCCAGCCCGGGGCCGCCAAACAACAATGACAGCTGCAACCCAAAAAACAGCCAGGTGTTGTGGCAGGCACCTGTAGTGCCAGCTACTTGGAAGGCTGAGGCAGGAGAATCACTTGAGCCCAGGAGTTGGAGGTTGCTGTGAGCTGTGATGCCACAGCACTCTACCCAGGGCGAAGCTTGAGGCTCTGTCTCAAAAAAATAAATAAAATAAAATAAAATAAAATAAATAAATA
>CAUYON010108278.1:0-22772 GCA_963573935.1 Arctocebus calabarensis
TCACACTGCTCACAGCAACCTCCAGCTCTTGGGCTTAAGCGATTCCCTTGCCTCAGCCTCCCTAGTAGCTGGGACTACAGGTGCCCGCCACAGCGCCTGGGTATTTTTTTGTTTTGCAGTTCGGCCGAGGCCGGGCTTGAACCTGCCACCTTCGGTATATGGGGCCGGCGCCCTACTCGCTAAGCCACAGGAGCCGCCCAGGCTTTCTATTTTATAAGAGACACTGGCAAAGAGGGTCTGGTGGTAACTTCTCCCCAAATCTAATGATTGAGAGCAGCTCCAGGATGGTTATCTAAGCCCTCAGCACTAGGGCACACATGCTAGGCAGAGGGGGGATGAAGCTGCCCAGTTCCTGGCCTCTGCTGCTGACCTGACAGGTGATGTTCAGGAGCTACTGAATGCCTGCAAAGGGAAGTGGTGGCCTGGGCCACCCACTGGGAGGACAAGATCAGGTTGCCTCCTGTGAACATAAAATCAGATGCCACTGAGGCTTGGTGAACCTGTCTTTTGAGGACAGGTGAGCCTGTTCACCACTGGCTTCATCTCTGGGGTGACCCATGTGCTCAGGGGCCTGGAAACATCTGTTGCACTGCTGTTTGCCCTGAATATTCCTCCCATATTCCTGGATATTGTGTACCACCTCCTCTAGGCAACAGCCCAATATCCTGTCCTCAGGTAACAAGGACTCCCAAATTCATGCCTAGCTAGAACCTCAAGTGGGACTTTATTTGGAAATAAGGCCTTTGCAGATGTCACGACTGCCAAAGACTGCTGGCAACCACCAGGAACTGGAAGAGGCAGGAAGGACCCTCTCCTGGGGTCTCCAGAGAGAATGTGGCCCTCCTGATACCTTGACTTCAGACTTCTGATCTCCAGAACTGTTAGAATAAACTTCTGTTGTTTTAAGCCACTAAGTTTGTAATTTGTTACAGCAGCCCTTGGAAATTAATATAAACATCTTCATCTACGATGTTTTTGGGGTGAGTGGCTTATACGTGGTTGACCTGAATAACTATACATGGTGGACCTGCCACTCATTTTAACTCTTTGAAAGATGCTCTTCTAGATGTCCCAGGATGCTGATTTCTGCTGGTTCATTCCTCTGTCTTCAGTCTTGCCTTCCATTCTGTTTCGTAAGCCCTTCAGAGCATGGTTCTGAGCTTGCTCTTCCCTCCTAAAGCCTTCAAGACACCTCCTAGTTTCCAATCTCCTGTGCAGTCCCTTGTCTCAGTTGCTGACCCTTCTGTTTACCTTATCTGCTGTGAGGCTCCTTCTAGCCCCCTTGACTTAACCATTCCGGCACATTCTCCAAGCCAATGGCCTCTCATCTCCATTAATAGCTACAGTGACCCTCTGTCTGACAGACAGACAGAGTGTCTGTCTTTGTACACTCCTCTACCACTCCAGGCCAGCTCTTCAGAGCCCCAGGGCCTCATGACCAGCCAGCTTGCTCCACTGCCCAGGCCCCCAATTTGGCGTGGCTCTTTGTCCCTGCCACCCTAGGGATGGTGTTCTCGTCTGATGCCCTGCACTCCCCACCCTTTCTCCCTCTGTCCTAGCTTGTCTGGGAGTCTTTGGTGAGGGCTGCCTTGGTGTTTACAGCCCTTTGGACAGCCTCAGTTTCTGTAGAGATCAGGCTAAAAGGGAACCTTTGCTTGGCATTCTTCCCCACTCTCTTCCTGGGTGCATCCCCTTATAAAAATCACCCTCATGCAAATGCTTGCCTCATTCAGCCTTGGTGCCAAGGACACCAGCCCACATCCAATCAGTTAGCACCCTGGGTTGAGGCTGCAGGTCAAAAGCTTCTGCCCATCCACCTTGACGCCGATGTGCATTCCACATGTGCTTCTAGCATCTTCCAAGCGCTCAGAGCCGTCTTGCCCCAGGTACACGGTTGGCAGACATGTCCCTTATCCCGCACGTTTCAGCCTGCCTCCCAGCTTCCACCCCCCTTATCTTCCTTCGGGCGGGATACCCGCTGGGCCTCCTGCCCTCAACCCCAACACCCCTTTCGCGCACTTTGCAGGCCTCTTCCCGCCTGCCCTCCTGCTTGCGGGGAGCCTGTCAGCTCTGGGAACATCCACACCCGGCCCAAAGTGTAGGGCTCGGCGGTCAGGAGGGGACCAGCTCACAGGGCTTACTCCCCAACTTCAGGCCAGCCCTTCCCTCAGCTGCATGATTTTCAAAATCACTGCCTGCACGCAGGAAACACAAAACCTGCCAAAAGGCATCACCCAAAAGGCCTAGCTGGAGGGAACCGCCCACGCCCGACGTGGCATCTAAGGACTCCGGGCCCCTGTCCCCAGGAACTACAACTCCCAGCAGTCCCCGCACCCCATAAGCAGGCGCCGTGAGCAGCAGCTACGCTACGCACGACGGGAGTCGAAGTCCACAGCCCCCGCCCGGCTCCCTTCCCCGCCCGGCTCCCGCCCACACCCGCAACCGGCAGCTAGACGCGCACCTCTGGGAGTGGTGGGCCAGGCGGAGATGCCAAAGCGCGCGGCCTAGGCGCTGCTGCTGCAGCAGTAGCTGGCCCGGAGGCTCCCCGGCACCGCCATTCGCAGGCGAGCGCAGGCCCATGTTCTCGAAGTAGTGCGCCAGGAAGGCGATCGGCTCCTCGGGCCGCGCTTCCAGCACCTTTAGTAGGGCTGCGCGCAGCATCTCCGTTACGCCGACCTGCCGCAAGAAGTCCTCCTCGCTCTCTGCCACCGCCGCTGCCGCCCGAGACACTGACGCCCGGCTGTTGTCTGTGAAACTGGCCGC
Organism: Arctocebus calabarensis; assembly: GCA_963573935.1. Lineage (NCBI taxonomy): Eukaryota > Metazoa > Chordata > Mammalia > Primates > Lorisidae > Arctocebus > Arctocebus calabarensis. The sequence continues at coordinate 2,764 of CAUYON010108278.1, forward strand.
TGGGGCAGCCGCGGGCCGCCGTTTCTCCATTGCCGCCATCTTCGCTGAGGGCAGCTGGACCGGAAGTACCGCCGGTATACTTCACATAACGCCCAAGCCCTGGGCGGCCATTTTTGTTAAGGGCAGAGGCAACCGAGATCCCGCTTAGAGACTCTGGGAAATGACAGGAGGTCATTACCCTTTTCCCAGACTCCTATTGGCATTTTATCTTCTTTATTTTTACCGGTTGTCACTCCTGGCTTAGGCCCGGAACGTGAATTTTGCCAGATTTCAAGATGGCTACCTAAGAAGGTCGGATTCTGGCATGAAACCGGGTCATTTGCCATCTCGGTAGTTGGGGGAGTCCTTTATTTGCATGGTCTCCTAGCAACCACTGTCCCTGGTTACCAGAGAAGCCCGATTGAGCGTGCGCGAGCATCGACCCTCTCTGATTTCCAGGACAAAGCACCGTCTGCGCCTTCATTTGTTCACCTCTGAGCCCTTAAGTCGGTTCGAATTTAGCCGTGTCTTCAGCCTAACTCCTTCTGCATCTATGTAGTTTACCTCCGAGGGATCCCTCCTTCCCAGCTCCCTCCAGTTGTATCGTGGTGTTCGGCACAGGGACGCGGTCGCCTGCAGGTCTGTCCCAGGCTGTTACCCTTCCCGACCGCTAGAGGGCTCTTTCTGACATCACATCCTCTCCAGTTCTAAGTCTCCTGTAGCTTCTCAGTGCCCTCAGGCCGACGTCTCTACTCTCCAGGCATCTGCTGCCTTTTTTTTTTTTTTTAAGAGAAAGAGTCTCACTTTGTCGCCTTCAATAGAGAGCTGTGGCGTCACAGCTCACAGCAACCTCGAGCTCTTGGGCATAGGCTATTCTCTTGCCTCAGGCTCCCGAGTCGCTGGGACCACAGGCGCCTGCCATAATGCCTGGCTATTTTTTTGTTGCAGTTTGGCCGGGGTCGGTTTCGAACCCACCACCCTCGGTATATGGGGCCGGCGCCCTACTCACTCAGCCACAGGCGCCGCCTGGCATATACAGTTTTTCATCAACTGACCACATTTCAGCTGTACTTCGCCCCCTCCCCACCCCCTTAACCCTGGTCACCCCAGAAGACCTGCAGTTTCCGCCTCTATGACTTTGCCTTGGCTATCCTCCCACAAAAGACTACTCCCACTTTCTTGGTAGACTCTTCGTTATTTGTTAAGCTACTGACCCAGAGAAATGCACGAAGCCCTGGTGTTTTCCCATCTCCAACCAGAGCTCGCTCCTGCCCAGTCAGAAGGGGCTGGGTCCCGGGGTGGAGGTGTGGTGTATGTCCTGTCTCTCCAGGTAGTCGCCTTGTGTAGGCGGCACTGAGAGCTGTGCAGAAAGTTCCAGTATTTCTGGACCGCGCCTGGAATCATCAAAGGTCAGATCAAATGCCGTTTATTCTCCATCCCTGGACAGTTGACGGGGTGGGTTCCCCAGGGGCTCTACGGGAGGCACACAGCCAACTGGGGAGCCTGGAAGTGCTGGCCACTAGGGCAGGGGGCCCATGGTCAGCCCTGACGCTGTCCAGATCTCTCAAACATCTTCTGAGTGAAGGGAAAGGCCAGCGACTCAAAATGGGCTGCTTCGTCCGGTGAATCTCCCTTAATCCGGCCCAGGCTGACTCCGGGAGGGGGCGCGGCAGAGAAGCTGGCGGGTGAGCGTGGTCCTTAACCAGGGTTTGGGCAGAGGCAGCGTTTCCGCAGGCGATAGGCGATGAAGGCCAGGAACAGCAGCGCCAGCACCAGGCTGCCAGTCCACAAGGCTGCGGATGGCTGTCCAGGCCCCGGGCTGGGCGCTGGGAGGCGCAGGAGAAAACAGCGGTCAGAGCCCAGTAGAATTTACAAAGTATTTCCAATTTACTGTGTTCTTTGAAATTTTACAAAGGACTGTACAGCAGAGCTTTTGGAATTTACATAGGACTTTATAGTTCAGAAGTAGGGCAGACCAGCGAGGTGACTACTCGCCACCACCTGCCTTTGAACAGAAAGTGCTGTCAGTGTGCAATTACTTCACTTTGAAGCCTTAGTTTGGAAAAAGTAACCTAATGTAAATATGGCTTTCGCACTTTTCTATACGGATTACATATTGAAATGATATTGTTTGGAATATATTTGGCTAGTTAAAATATATTATCACAGTTATTTTACATTTGAAATTACTGATGTGGCTGTGTTCCATTATGACTTCAATTCCACAGGCTGTTCTAGTCTATAAAGCTTAAAATTTACAAAGTGCTGGCTGGGTGCCTGTAGCATAGTGGTTAAGGAGCCACATACACAGAGGCTGGTGGATTTGAGCATGGCCTGGGCCCGCTAAACAACAGATGACAGACAACTGGAACAAAAAACAGCCAAGTGTTGTGGTGGGCGCCTGTAGTCCCAGCTACTTGGGAGGCTGAGGCATGAGAATCGTTTAAGCCCAAGAGTTTGAGGTTGCTGTGAGCTGTGATGCCACGCCATTCTATCCAGGGCGACATAGTGAGACTCTGTCTCAAACAAACAAACAAAAATTTACAAAGTGCTTTGAAATCTCCACAGTCCCTGAAATTGACCCAGAGTCTGGGAAGCCCACCGGACAAATACTAAAACTGAGACTGAGCTAAGTTTTGATCCAAGGAGTCCCTCCCTCTCAGTCCTTCCCAGGCAGCAAAACTCACAGCTTTTGGGAGCCATTCCTCCTTCTGTGGGCACAGCCTGGTTGATTTCAGAGCAGCAAGTCCACATGGAGCCCGGCTTGGGGGGGGCCTTTGAGGAGTTCATGTGAGGGGGCTCTGGTGAGGTCATGTTGGGGGGCTCCATTGAGATTGTGTTGGGGGGCTCCAGAGAGGTCATATCAGGGGGTTCCAGTGAGGTCATGTCGGGGGGCTCCAGAATGGTCGTGTTGAATGGGTCCGGGGAGGTCAGGCTGTGCAGAACTAAAAACAGTGCAGCTGTTTATTTTTTCCTTGATGCCTGGGGCCTGCCTCTCCTGTCTCAGTCTCCCCATCTGAAACATGGGGTTGGACCAGAACTTCTCCAAGCCCTTTCCTGAACCACTGACATGAATCAAAGCACATCATAGGAGATAGGAGGCCTGGTGCCACAATTACTGGCAGCAGCATTTTTAGCAGGCTTGGTAATGTCCATGTGCCTCAGTTTCCTCAACTGTGAAAGCCCGCCTTCTTGTCTTCCTTGGAGAGACAACCCTAGCACGCATGTATCTAGAACATGGAACCAGTAAGCAAGCTCCCACTTTTGTTATCGCGGAATGTGGAAGGCAGAGATCCTGGAGGAGGTGGTTCCCTGACGTGAACTGGAGTGGTGCTTGGAGGTTTTCTGCTGCATCGAAGGGGATTTGCACATTCTGCTGTGAAAAATCCCTCAGATCTAACTGCTACTCTTCTTACCCTAGCCCTTCACCATGACTCCCTGATCTTCCAGCTTCTGCTCTGTTCTCCCAAGAGCTCTTTGTTGGAGAACCCATGGCAGCAAGCATACTCATAGGAGTACAGGAGTGCCCAGTGAATGAATCCTACTCTTTTCAGTGAGAGAAATGGCTGGGGGTTTTATGACATGGGCAGAGCCTGGCCCTGAGTGGGCACACGTATGTGGAATTAGTAACATTTAGCATGAATTGAGTGCCCACTGTGTGCTTGACCCATGTTAGATGTTTCCATCCATCTATTCATTCAGTAGATACTTACCTACTATGCACCAATCCTGTTTTAGCTTCTGAAGACACAGCTGTGTATAAGACAAAGGTTCCTACCTCAGTGAAACCAACAGTGGGGAAACAGTGGAAAAAAGAACATTTAGGATGTCAGATGTTGATAAAAAATGTCAACAAAAACAGGAAAGGGAGTGTGAATGTGTGTGTGTGCATGTGTATGTACATATGTTAGGGATAGGGGGGTTGACCCTCCTTTAAACAGGGAAGTCAGGAGAAGCTTCACTGAGAGAGTGACATTCAAGTAGAGAGCTGAGGCGAGGAAGAATCCTTTTAGAGACCTGGGGGAAGATCATTCCAGGCAGAGGGCACAGCACATGCAAAGGCCCTGAGGCAGGGCCATGCCTGGTCATAGGAGGCCTGTGTGGTTGGATTGGAGTGAGTGAGGGAGAGAGCAAAGTGAGGAGGCAGGTTGTGCAGTGCCTGGTGGGCCTCAGGGAGGACTTGAAGGGCTGTGGGCAGAGGAGGGAGGGTACCATGAAGCCTGGCACAGGGTGGGTGCTCAGTAAATTATCTGTTGAATTTATATTGCTCTGGGGATATATACAGGGGAACAGACTATAGTAGCGGTTCTCAACCTGTGGGTCGTGATCCACAGGAACTGTATTAAAGGGCCGCGGCATTAGGAAGGTTGAGAACCACTAGACTAAAGATTGAATCCAGTCTTCCTCATGCCTCACAGCTCAGGTCCTGTGATGGTCCCTATGATTGTCGAGGCTTGGGTGACCCTGCCTGTTCCTACTTCCTGGGGATACTCACTTGGAATGGCCTGGCGGTGACTAAGCTCCAAGCCAGGCAGCCTCATGGTGGCCTGGCAGTAGAGGACAGGCAGGATGGGGGTTCCCAGTGGGGGCAGCAGCCAGTGCTCTGTCACGTGGAACAGGATATCTTCATCCTCCTGTGGCTCCTCCTCTACCTCAGAGGAGCCCAGGGCCTGGACCCCTTCCAGTTCCCTGTCCCCCAGGATCAGGGAGAAGGAGAGGGCATCAGAGCCCACTGGTGTGACCTTGTGGGCAGTACAAGCCACCTCCTGGTCCACTCCAGGCACCAGGGTTGCTGGGGAGACCGTCAACTGGTGTGGGAAGGCTGTGGATTGAGTGACCACTGTCAGAGGTGAGGGCTGAACCCATAGTCAGGCTGGCCATGATAGAGCTGGGCCAAGGACCAGTGAGGACTTCCAGTGAACAGGAAGAGGGAACATCTTGGGCACACCCAGTGGTCAGCAACCTCTTGGCCAAAATGTGAGGAGCAGGGGAAGGGTCCTTGTAGTTGGGCAGGGACTGGTGGGGGTGAAGCTGGGACCCAGGGTTGGAGCAGGAGTGGAGAGGGAAGTCTGGACAGCTCCCAGGAAGAGGAGGCATAGGGAAGGGGCCTTGGGTTGCTGTAAGGCAGCTAGGAAAGACGTGCCTCACCGTACACCATGAGCGTCACAGTCCGTTGGAAGGTGAGGTCCCCGCAGGAGCCCACGCACACGCGGGTTCCCGCCGCAGACAGCGAGGCATTGTGCACGGTGAGCACGCTGTGGCCGGCGCCTGATTGCACCGCCCCCAGGCTGGTGTCTAGGCCGCGCCACTGCACCGCAGCGGCCCCGCGGTCAGCGCAGGTCAGGCGGCAGGTGAACTGACGAGATGCGCCCAGGGCCACGGCCACCACTGGTTCCGGAGGCTCCACCTGCAGGGGCTGGCCTGAGGCCGAGGTGGCTCTCACTCCTTGAGCCCGCCTTACCCTGTCGCAGCCCTCATCCCCGACCCCTGCACTGAGCCCCGCAGTCAACTCGCAGATCTATGCCCTCACCCACACCCTTGCCCAGAGTACGCCCGGACTCGCGGACCGCAGCCTGGTCCCAGCCTCTGTCATAGCCCCTCCAAACTCCAGGTGCCTGGAGTCCATTTCACTGCGGGTCAGAGGGCGGCACAGAGTTCCCAGACTCTTCTCTCAGCCTGTGCCTCCTTCAAACCCCCTACTCTAGCAGGATCCCCAGTCATCCCTTTTCTCTAAGCCCCAAACTCTCTGCAAGCCCACTCCTCTCTTTTAAGCCCCCTCCCCTCTTGGAGCCCCTTGCCTTCTTGTAAGTTTCTCTTTTTTCTTTCTTTTTTTTTTTTTTAGAGACGTTTTCACTTTGTCCTCTTAGGTAGAGTACTGTAGTGTCACAGCTCACAGCAACCTCTAGCTCTTGGGCTTAGGCGATTCTCTTGACTCAGCCTCCCCAGTAGCTGGGACTACAGGTGCCCTTCACAACACTCGGCTGTTTTTTTGTTGCAGTTTGGCTGGGGCCGGGTTTGAACCCACCACCCTCGGTATATGGGGCCGGCACCCTACTCATTGAGCCACAAGCACCACCGCAGTTTCTCTTTTCTTTTCCTTTTTTTTGAGACAGAGCCTCAAGCTGTCGCCCTGGGTAGAGTGCCGTGGCATCACAGCTCACAGCAACCTCCAACTCCTGGGCTCAAGCGATTCTCCTGCCTCCCAAGTAGCTGGGGCTATAGGCGCCGGCCACAACGCCCGGCTATTCTTTGGTTGTAGCCATCGTTGTTTGTCGGACCCAGGCTGGATGTGAACCTGCCAGCTCAGGTGTATGTGGCTGGTACCTTAACCACTTGAGCCACAGGTGCTGATCCACAGTTTCTCTTTTCTACAGTCTTTCTGCTGTCAGAACTCCCCACTCCTGACCTCCCCCACAGCATGCCCCACTCACCTTGGCCTGGCTGCAGGAGGCCCAGGCCCAGGGCCAGGAGAATCACTAGGACCCGCTCCATGCTGTCCTTCCAAGGCACCAGGGCCAGCGGCTTAAATATTGGCGCCCACTCCTTCCCGCCATCCGCTCCGCTTCTCCGCCCCCTCCTCTCGTTACTCCCTAGGGGATTCCCAGGGGCCTTTCCCAGCCTGACCCCCCAACCCTGTAGGCAGCAGAGAGGCAAGGCCTGGGAACCAAAGATGAGGAGGGACCCCAGGCTGAGGTCAGGACAGGGCGGCTCTTAGGTCTGGACTTGTTCCAGGCTTCATTTTGAGATCGGAAGCAGGAGGCCACAGGGGTGAGGGTCGAGGTCCAGGGAAAGGAAAGCGACGGGCCATCTGGCTGGTTGCCCCATCAGCAGAGCCTTCACTTTCCAAGGCAGCCATGTCCTACTCTGGAGCTGCAGGGCTGAGTGTCCTGTGAGGTGGGGTCTCCTGGCCCTGTGAGGCCCCGCAGGGCCTGGGACAAGCCATCTATCTCTGCACCTGTCTCCTTAACCTCATCACACCTTGCAGCATTGGCTGGAGCCTGGAGCCTCCGGGATGAGGAGGCTGCCTCATTTCTAGTCCCACACAGAAACGTGGGTCTGGGGTCTGCAAGAGAGGTCTAGAAGGGGCCCTGGCAGGGCCCAGCTCAGTTGCCATTAGGGAGTTTTGGGAATCTCGCCTTCTAAACACTCCTGAATCCACCCATACTCTCTTCCCAGCCCTTATATAGGTCCTTGTTTCCCCACCACTAGGCACCCAGAGGGACCTTGTGAGCATACTGACACCCCAAAGGCTGCCTGGGATGCAAAGGAGAAAAATCCAGGTTCCTCTCACTGGAGATTGTATGGGAGATCCCTGCACAATCTGTTCCCTTCCCAGGACCCCAGGGCCTTTGCACTGACTGTTCTTTCTCCCTGCTCAGAGGCTGCCCAAATGTACTCTCAGGCCACTTCACACCTTCTCCTCCTTCACTAGTTTCTCCAAATGCATTTGAGGCCTTCAGGTCACTGTAGGGGGGACCTTATCTGCTGTGGTCCCTGCCCTGACCCCAGACTCCCTTCACAGTAGGCACCCTGGAAGAAAAGAATAGAGTAGTTCTTGGCTCGGTGCCTATAGCTCAAGTGGCTAGGGCGCTGGCGCCAGCCACATACACTGGAGCTGGCAGGTTCAAATTCAGCCTGGGCCTGCCAAACAACAATGACAGCTACGACAAAAAAATAGCTGAGCAGCATTGTGGTGGGTGCCTGTAGTCCCAGCTACTTGGGAGGCTGAAGCAAGAGAATCCCTTAAGCCCAAGAGTTGGAGATTGCTGTGAGCTGTGACGTCATGGCATTCTATCCAGGGCAACAGCTTGAGACTCTGTCTCAAAAAAAAAAAAGGAATAGAGCAGTTCTTAACTGGCCTCTGCTGATCTCAGGGTGTGCCTGTTTTTGCCTCAGTTTCCCGAGCTGTGGAATAAGATGAGGCAATCAGGTGATAGAATTTTTAGGCATTGCCAGCCTATGTCTTCTCAGCCTCTTTTCTTTCAGAGACAGAAACAGATCCAGAGGAGGGGCTAGAACCCCAGGAGAGAAACTGAGGCCCAAAAGGACTCAGAGCAAAAGGGGGAAACTGAGGCTGATGAGGTAAGGGCTGATGTGCATGAACTTCTGGCGGTATCTCCCTTGGTCCTATCTTCCCTTCCACCCGGGTGCCGGGAAGGCCTCTCAGGAAGGCAGACTTCAAGGTGTGGCCCTCCCCAGGCCGGAGGTGCAGGCCTTTCCTGGGAAGCTGGGCTCTTAACCTGGGTGGGGGCCAGTGAGCCTGGTGAATGGGCCACTTCCCAGCCTCTGACCCTGCTTCCTCTTGACCTCACAGCCTACACAGGCAGGTGAGGAGTGGTCACTGGGTGGCAGGCAGGCCGAAGGCCCTTGCTAGGCTGTATCCTCATCTCTCCCAGGCTCTGTCCCCACTCTCTAGGTCATTCATGGCATCATCTGAACACTCTATATAGGTGACTGGGAGTCTGCACATTCAGAGATGTGGGGGTTAGGGAAGCATGGCAAATGGGGGTGTTAGGCAGCCACATTGAGGGAAGGACAGGTGGGCTGAATACATGAAAGAGGTTCTGGGCAGGGTGGCAGCAGGTGCAAAGTGCGAGGGGTGGGGAATGGGAGGCAGAGACAAAGACAGAAAGAAACAGAGATAGGTAGATAGAGAGAGAGAGACAAAGGGACAGAGGTGGTAGAGAAACCTGACAGTCTGGGAGGACTTCAGAAGAGCATCCGATGGCTCAGTGCCTGTGGCTCAAGCAACTAAGGCACCAGTCGCATACACCTGAGCTGGCCGGTTTGAATCCAGCCCGGGCCCGCCAAACAAAAATGAGGGCTGCAAACAAAAAATAGCTGTTGTGGCAGGGGCCTGTAGTCCCAGCTAGTTGGGAGGCAGAGGCAGGAGAATTGCTTGAGCCCAGGAGTTGGAGGTTGCTGTGAGCTTTGATGCCAAGGCACTCTACCCAGGGCGACAGCTCGAGGCTCTGTCTCAGAAAAAAAAAAAAAAAGAGCATCTGAGTCCTTGTCACACAGCAAGGCTGAACACCAGCAGGGTGCTGCACTGCATCTTCCCCCAGTACTGGGGACATCACTTTTGTCCTTGGCAGAATGAGCCCTGAGCCCACCTTCCTACAGCACCCCCTCCCCAGGGCATCAGTCCCTTCCCGGCACTGTCCCGCCCCAGAGGAAGTCCTCAACAGGAAGCCTTCTTCCCTTGGAGGGTCCCAGCCTTCCCCCAGCCCAACCCCACATCCTGGTCTCCCCATCATAGTAGAGGAATGTTCCAGATCATTGTGTTGCTCTAAGAGGGAAAGGAGAAGTGGGCGCTGCCCAGGGCTCCTGGCACATCCTTCGCTCTCACCAACTGGTCAGCTTTCAGTTCTCATGGCTTTCTTTGGAGTGGGCCAGAAGCCCTGTTTGGGCAGCCTGACAAAGCCGGATTAAGAACCCCACACCTGGGATGTCCATTAGCCCCTTCCCAGTGGGTCCCAAGGAGTGTGGAGGAGGAATAAGATTAAGATGGTGGCTGCAAGAAGTGGTTTTTTTTATTTTTTTTTTATTGAGACAGAGCCTTAAGTTGTCACCCTGGCTAGAGTGCTGATGGCATCACAGCTCAGAGCAACCTCCAATTCCTGGGCTCAAGCGAGTCTCCTGCCTCTGCCTCCCAAGTAGCTGGGACTACGGGCGCCCACCACAACGCCCGGCCATTTTTTGGTTGCAGCCATCATTGTTTGGTGGGTCCAGACTGGATTTGAACCTACCAGCTCAGGTGTACGTGGCTGGCGCCTCAGCCCGTTGAGCCACAGGCACCAAGCCAAAAAGTGGTCTTTTAATAAATGTGTGTGTGCAGCCAGGTTCAGTGGCTCACACCTGTAATCCTAGCATTCTGGGAGGCCAAGGCAGGTAGATTGTCTGAGCTCAGGAGTACAAGACCAGCCTGAGCAAGAGCAAGACCCCATCTCTAAAAAAACTAGCTAGGCATTGTGGTGGGTGCCTGTAGTCCCAGCTACTTGGAAGGCTGAGGCAAGAGGATCTCTAAAGCTCAAGAGTTTGGGGTTGCTGTGAGCGATGATGCTACAGCAAGGTATTACTGAGGGTGACAAAGTGAGACAAAAAAAAAAAATTGTGAGGTGGTGCCTGTGGCTCAAAGGAGTAGGACGCTGGCCCCATATGCTAGAGGTGGAGGATTCAAACCCAGCCCTGGCCAGAAAAAAAAAAAATTGTGTGTGTGTGGCCACCATCTAGAACACCTGACAGGACCCCCACCCCTTGCATAGAATGTCCTAAAGCAGGAGGGGCCAGGGATTGCAGGGATCTACCAGCCCAGAACAGTACCCTTCCAGTCATTGGCCCTTCCTGTCTCTGCTGGTCCCTAAAATCACAGCTGGGTGAGGTGGGGGTCATGGGGAGAGGGGTGACCCCTCAATGGGAAGGAGCCAGGGCCCAAAGTAAGTTAGTCACATGAAATGTCCTATGAAAATGGGGAGGGCTTGCATATTTATTTCACTGAGAAGCTGAATGTATTAATGGTTTAGAAAAATGGCGGTGGCCATGTGGTCTTCTTGGAGCCAACAAAGCCATGGCCTGGCCTTGGCTGGGTTGGAGGAGAAGACAGGCAGAGGAGGCTGTCTAGACGGGTGGTCTGTTCCATCCCTGTCCACAGGGACTCCGAATGGCCTGAAATCAAAGACATTAGCAGTATTAAGGGCAGGTTTGGAGGGCTAATCTCTGGGTTTCAAATGGCCTCCCAGAGGCTGAGGTGGAAGCCAGCCAGGAGGGCACAGGGTTCAGGAGGGAACCTCCTGAAGGAGGCCTTGATCTCAGCGGGATCTTTGGGCAGGCTGGCTCAGCTGCCCACACCCACTGGGCCTGGGGTGGGGTTGGTCAGGCTGTGGCCCCTCAGGGTAAACCACCTCTTTGGAGACAGCATGGGGTCTGAGGGGAGAGGCTCAGGCTTAGCAGCCTGGGAACTGAATATTTGGTCCCAGCAGCAGTCACTGGGCAGGCTGGTCTTGGGGTGGCCCCACATGAGCTGATTGAGAGAGGTTGTGGGGCCTCAGTCTCGGGTCTGCAGAGCAGGAGGCAGCCTCATCCCACCGTGGGGAGCAGGCAGGCATGTTGTGGTGACAGCTGATTTTGGAGGTGCCAGCTTCTCTCAAAGGAGAGAAGGTTGGGCAGGGAGGCCTCAGGGTGTACAGGGTCACAGATGGTTTCACCATCTGGCTGGGGGCACCTGAACTGGGCCTGCTAGGATGGGCGGCCTTGGTCTCCCAGAAGGCCTGTCCTGTCCACTGAAGACCTCTGATCTCAGGCCCCCAGGAGACCAGCTCCTCTTGTCAGCGTGGCTGTCTCCCTGCAGTGGCTCCTGGACATAGGGGGCCCTGGGTGGGCAGCTTGGGGACCTCTGCGATTCTGGATGTATTGTAGTCGCCGTGGCGCAGAGCAGGCAATTGTGCTAGAGGATGGAAAGGCAACCAGGAGCGAGAGAAGCATGGCACAGACCAGGAAGAGCGGCGGGAAACTGCAGGGCTCTGGTACAAAGCAGGACCCGTGAGGGTGGGGGAAGGGAGTAGGGCCGGGGGCGGGGCAGGTAGGGAGGAGGGGCGGGGCTGTGGGGGGCGTGCCTACTCCGATTCGCTAGGCCTTTTGGTCCTGGAGGGTCGGTCCAGCGGTCCGCGGCCACCACCCAGCTCAGTTCCACGTGGACAGGTAGAAGACCGAACCGTGGTCAGGCCTGCGCCGTCTGAGGACCGCTGCGTCAGCACCCCGGGAGCCCCGCGGTGACCCCCTGTTCGGCGCAGCTGGCTCCAGTTGACCTGGGAAGTGTGTATGTGGGGCCGTGGGCTTCCGGGCTCGCCGGTCTAGCCAGCGTTCCGCTCGCCGTCCACCCACCCTTTAGCCGAGCAGCCTGCGCGGCTCGGCTCACTCTCCAAGTTCGTGGCGCCAGGCCCACGCTGTATCTGAGCAAGGAGTCACCGCTCTGTGCCCCCGGAATGCAGACACAGAGTGCATGAGTCTTGGTTTTCTCTGAGGAGCTGGGCATGGCGATGTAGACGGTGGCAACGGATTCAGAGTTTGGAAATGTTTTACTGTTGGTCCCGGACGGGAAATGGGCTCTGTGCTGAGGCTGCGGACGCAGAGGGGCCTCTTTACCGGGCGTTGGACCCTACTCTGCGCTGCCATCGCCTTGCCTAAGCTGCCTGAGAGTCTTCCTGCTCTGTTCCAGCACCAATATCTTGTTGGCCGCAGGGCAGCCAGACGGTTCCCTTAAACCCCGAAAAGCAGCAATGTCCCTGTAACCACTGTGACCTGAGCTGGGGTCCTCCCCTGGGGAGACTCTCAGCTTTTCTGATGCCCTCCCAGACCTCTCTTTGCAGGCTCTGACCTGCCCCTGCAGGGTTCCCCACCTCTGTGTGAGGGATTAGTCTGGGCACCTTCCCACCCAGCCTGCTTGGCTCTTATTCTGGGCTGTGCTCCAGTACCCAGGGCCTCAAGAGGACAGGGAGGTGTGTTGTCCCCCTACCGGCAATGTTTAGGGGCTCCCTGTGTCCCAAGCAGGAGATTGAGGCAAGATGGGAGGCACTGGACCTTGGGTCTCTGTGTCATGATGATCCCTCTGTGCCATGCTGGGCATGGCAGGCTTTAACTACTGAATGGGGCATCTTCAGAAGTACCCCCAATTTGCCTAGCCGAGTGTGTCCCTGTGGTCAAGTCCCGAGGTCTGAAGACCAGCCTGGGGCAGCAAAGCTCCAAGGGCACATGGGGCTCCCTTCTGAGGCATCCCTTGAACCTCGCTGTCACACCCAGAACCTGGAGAGGCTTTTTCTCTCACAAAGCCCTTCTTTTTGATGTCAGACAGGGCACCAGCCGGATCTCCAGCATGCAGTGTCCTCTGGCCACTGGGCCTGGAAGCTTGGGGTGTTTCCTCTTTCAGGGTTCTTCATGTTCTGTCAGGCTAAGACTTGAAGCCAGGAACCTAGACTGGCCACTCTGACTCCTTGGTGCTCCCAGGGCCTCTCCAGGCTCACTCTGACTTTGAGAGGCCACATCTCACCGGTCAAAGTGCCACTTAAGAGCTGCTTCAATGAAGAGGGGCCTAGCTAAGACCCTCACAAGCCTCTCACAAGGGGATGCCACAAGATTCTGGGTTCTCAAGGCACAAACTACTGCAGCTGCATCTCAGTAGCTGCATCTCTTCTGAGTGCAAAGTATATTGTGTGACACTAATACTGTCCATGGACAACCCTCTGAGTCTGAACCTAGAGCTGGTGGTTGCACAGCCTTGTGACTAAGCTAAATACACTGAATTGTCCCCTTAAAAATACCATCTTTTCCACCAGTGTCCCTTTGCTCTAAAGCAATTATGGGTAGAGGTCTAAGTCATATTCCACAAGTTAAAATGTAAAAGCAAAATAGGAAGAAGCACTTCAACTTTGAGTCAGCAGAGGGAGGGCACCAGGACCAGGTGAGGCACCAGAGGGGCCTCCACTTCCCAGGGGCAATGCTTCATTTCATTAAATAAGAACTCTGGAGTGAAATGACACAGCAAGGGCTGGGAGGGCCAAGTGCCTGGCCCTGTCCATCCACTCCTGATAATCACAACATTACCCACGCCCAGCAGCAGGCCTCCTGGGATTAGACCTTCAAACTAAACCACCAAGAGGGGATTCAGTAGGAAATAGTGTATACTTTATTTATCCCACACTCTCTGGATCAGAGCTGCCAGCCATACAAGGCCACTGACCACCTGAAATGTAATTCCTTTTATTTCTTTTTGAGACAGAGTCTCACTTTGTCACCCTTGGTAGAGTGCCTTGGCATCACAGCTCATGGCAACTTCAAACTCTTGGGCTTAAGTGATTATTTTGCCTCAGCCTCCCAAGTAGCTGGGACACCACAATGCCCAGCTATTTTTTGGTTGTCATTGTTTGGCAAGCCTGGGCTGGATTAGAATCTGCCAGCTCTAGTGTACGTGGCTGGTGCCCTAGGCGCTGAGCTACAGGTGCCGAGCCTGAAATGTAATTTCTAATGTAAATTTTAACAGAATGGAATTCCTTTTTTGTTGTTGTTTTTTGAGACAGAGTCTCACTTTGTTGCCCTAGGTAGAGTGCCCTGGTGTCAGCTCACAGCAACCTCAAACTCTTGGGTTCAAACCATCTGCTTGCCTCAAGCCTCCCAAGTAGCTGGATCTACAGGCTCCAGACACAACGCCTGGCTATTTTTAGAGACCAGGTCTTGCTTTTACTCAGGCTGGTCTTGGACTCCTGAGCTCAGGTGATCCACCTGCCTTGGCTTCCCAGACTGCTAGGATTATAGGGGTGAGTCGCCACACCAAGCCAGAATGGAATTCTTGACTCAGTTATGTTCTGGGGTGAAATAAGGACCACCAACTCAAATTAGAATTTCAAAAGGGAGTCTTTTATTAACTTCGGGGCTGTCTCAGCGAAGTCTGATGCAGACTAAGTGAGAGAGCATTAAGGGGTCTGAATTTGGGGTTTTTCTAGTCTGAACGTTGGCAAAGGGCCAAACAGGTGGGCTGTAAGTTAGCAATTAGAAGCAAAAAGAAAGTTGGCAAAAGAAGCAAAAAGCAAGCACGGGGTCATGATGACCCCTTTTACAGAAGCGAACCTTGCAGTTTATCGGTTTAGTCAATAGGTAACATAAAGCAGTTAGATAATAAGGTAACATAATGCAGATCTAGCAACTAATGGATAAGTAAAACAATTTGTCACAGCACTTAGCTCGTTAACTCTCATCATGACAGCAGTTGGCCAAGTCCTTCTTATCTTGTCCTGTTCCGGCCCGATCTGGACCAATCTAAGAGTAATGGTGCCTGTCATCATTTCAGAGTTATGGTATTCTTATCTTTTTGTCCTTTCTTTTTTTTTTTTTGCAGTTTTTGTCTTTTCATCTTTTATCCTACACAACCCCCTGGTGCACGTCAGTGGCAGGCAGAATCCATCTTATGGGGGTGATGAGGCAGCTGGCACCCATCTCAGTTATTAGAAATTGTGTGGAACAACTTGGATTTGTGAAACTACTTTTTCAACTAGAATTTTAGGAAATTTTAAGTGCAGAAGAAATATTTTCAGGGAAAATTAAGCATTCCTATGGATGCATAAGGATCAAACATGCACTGGGTTTTTTTTTTTTTTTGTAGAGACAGAGTCTCATTTTATCACCCTTGGTAGAGTGCTGTGGCATCACAAGGCTCACAGCAACCTCTAATTCCTGGGCTTAGGTGATTTTCTTGCCTCAGCCTCCTGAATAGCTGGGACTACAGGCACCAACCACAATTCCCGGCTATCCATCGGTATATGGGTGCCCTACTCAATGAGCCACAGGCGCCGCCCACATGCACTGGTTTTTTTTTTTTTTAATTTTAATTTTTTTTAATTGAATCATAGCTGTGTATATTAGTTCAATCATGGGGTACAGTGTGCAATCTGAGATATTTTTATCAACCTGATTGACATAACATTCATGAGATTTTCTCATTTACTATGTGAAAACATTTTTCGTAATTGCTAAGTCATGGAAGAAGCCCAAGGGCCCTGAACAACTTTCACCTGCCAATGCAGACTGAACCCAGCTGTTATCCACTCTCTGCCGTCTTCCCTCACTGCCCCCTCTGGAGTTCCACAGAACTCTGCTAATAGCTTTACCACTAGCTATACCTTTATCAATTGTTTTCTCAGCCTTAAAACTTCCTTCATGAAATGAACACTACATCTTATTTATGTTTGTACCAAAGCTTATGATGGGCATAATTCAGTACTGTATACATTCTTGGTCTTTTATGAAGAGTTACTGAGTAAAGAAAGATAAAATTGGGGGTCAAAAATTTGAATTGTAGTTCTTTCTCTGCTATTACCTAGTGACCTTGAGTCTGTCACTTAATGCCTCCAAGTTTCAGTTTTTCTTCACATAAAAGAGAAACATTAACACCTGCTTTGCAAGGGTAAACGCTGGAGGATCACATGAAAGAAATCATGTGTAAAGATTATCAAAAGTAAACCCAATTTTTGTCTGTTGATATTTCCAAGAAACTTATTTCATTTCCAGAAAGAAATCATTCCAAAATTATTGGAAATTATGCCACAAAGGCATTAATTAACTTTCCTTATAAAATTGTGTCCACTCCAAGAAGAAGATGTTGGCTGAGACCGGGCAGAAAGTAGTAAATTTGTTGATTTGACATACACGCCTGCCAAATTTAGTCTGTCTTTATGAAGGTAGCCTAAATACCTAATGATGGAAGCAAAACAAAATATATAATTATTGATCTAGACTATAGAGGTAACTCATACAGCTACATTAAGAGAATTGACTAGTTGTTCAGTATGGCAAGTAGCTCAACAATAACAAAGGTTGTTTCTGGGCCCCTTCATTGTCTAATGAGTGACACGTTCAATGTTCAGAGTTGAGCTGCAGGATTAAGGATCTGAGGTAGATTCACTTAAGAGCAAAGATGAAAAGAGCTAAATATAGACAAGTTGGGAAGGAAAGGTATAATGAAACACATTATAACCACTTACCAAAAGAAGTCTAACAATATAAAGAAAAGCGTGTATATTATGCCTGGAAAAAAAAAAAAACAACAAAAACAAGATATTACAAAAATTGGCTGCTCTGAAGCTTACAAAATGATTGTCTACAGATGACTAAGACATGTCCTGCACATGGACAAATTCCTATTAAAATAGTGCTTTGGAGAAATGCTGTTTCATAAATAGGATTGAACCTTACAGTGTAACAGGCACAGAATGGGGGCATTTTTACATATTTCGTACACTGATAATTCTTTTCTTTAAAATTGCAGATTAATATGTGGGTTACTAGAAGGTTACATACTTAGCTTTTGTAAGGTTACAGTGTGAGCTGCAGTTGTGTCCTTCACCCAAGATGTGTGCAGTGTACCCATTGGGTAGGAATTTACTCAACCTGTGCTCTCCTCCCCACTGCTGGCATGTCATTGAGTTTTTCTCTCACTTTTATGTATCTCGGTGATGTAGATTTTCACATGCTTCAGGATTCTCATGGCAAAGAGATAGCACAAAGGAAAAATTGGGTCATAATTTAATTATGGGGCTATTTAAAAGTCAGAATTGAAAGATACTAGTGAATTATGGGATAGCACCCAGACATTAGCAGCATTGTGCACCTGTCACCTCTAGCCCTAAAGAGACTGAGAGATTGTTAAGGAGATTCAAGAGGGAGCTGTAGTAGTGGGAAAAGCAGATTAGAAGATCAGGTAAAGAATGCGACCACTACTACTCCATGGCCGCCAGGAGAGGCCAGGGCTAATGTTGAGATGGGATGGGATATAAAGACCTGGGTCTGTCTCTCTCTCTCTAACCTAGGGACTTTGGCCAGTTCTGTCCATAGTCTCTGATGAGAAGGGGTACAAATAAAGGGACTTCAAGTGGGTAGAGGGGAAGCCTGGCCTGCTGAACAAGGAAGTTTGGAGGACCCATGGGAACATTTACCTCTCAGCAACTCTCAGCACAAAAAGAAGGAAAAACAATGTGGGTGTGAGGTAAGCTATGTAACCAATGACCAATAGAACAGGGCAATACTACTTGGAGGCACAGAGAGGCCAATGAAAGAGCTACAGCCAATTTCAAATGGAAAGGAAGAGGGTATTTCTATCCCTGCAGGCCTTTATATCTCTGGCTCTGGTATTTATACCCTTGCAGGTCTTACATCTCCCTCTCTCACCTATTCTCATTCATGAGGGGGCTCTGCTTCCCACTCTCTTTGGAAGCGCTTTAAGCTTTGTCTTTGTTCTTGAATGAAATTTCTCTTTGTTATACTGAAACTTGTGCAGGTTACGTTTGCTTTCTATTCACAGTGCCTGTGCTGCTCCAGTTTGACTTTCAATTTCCACACTTACTTCCACTTTCATCCCCCTCCCCGCCCCCCACCACAGTGCCTAAGTTGAAGTTTCTAGGTCAGTGGAGTAATTCGACCTGAACCAGGTCGACTGAGTTCTGGGAACCAGGAACCCTGACCCCCAAGACCCCCAGCAATCTAGTTGTTATAGCTCTGAAGTAAAGTCAGCATCCTGTGACACAGAGGACAGGAAGGAAAGTAGGAAGGGTTAAGGAGGGGGATGTCTAAATACTAGACTCAGCCCCCCCCCCTTTTTTGACTTTCTTTTACAAATAGGAAAATTTAAGTCCAAAATAAATAAGTGATTTGCTTGAAGGCTTGCATTAGGGAAGTCATGCCAGATGTTTCTGATTTGGAAAATTTGTTTTATATAGTCTCCATTTCTGGTTCACTTGTTTAAAATAAATCACAGATTGGATGGGCTCCTGGATTTTAGTTCCTGAGCACAGAGGGTTTTAACCAGTTCTTGCTTGACTTTGCTAGTCACTTTCCTGTCTTTGCATTCAGCACAACTGGACAAGGTGAGAGTGAGTGGGTGTCGCTATGTCTTTGGTAAATGGTCCAAATACTGAGAGAGGTTATTCTCTGTAAAGTACCTTAATTGTTTTTTACTACAGTTTGGAGAGTTGGGGAAAAACAGTGTTGTAAGGGTGTAGAAAAGTGAATGGGCAAAATGAGATGGGTAATCTAGTAAGAAATTGGGGGAAACAAAGTTTATGGAGAAAACTGTGGGTTTAGAGTGGGTTTATGATTGGTTATGTTAAGAACTTGGCCTTTAAAAATATTGATATTTTTACCAAATCTTTACTGAGTGCCTATCATCAGGGTGAGGAAACGTCCCTTTTTCCTGTAAAGTTTGCTGAAAGATCAACTCATGATTAAGGCAGATTAATAAAATAAAGAGGTTTACCATACACATAGGGTGAATCACAGAGCGATTACCCAGTATCCCAGTAGGAATCAAGATATTTCTATATACTCCTTTTAGAGTAGAGGGGAGATGAAGAATATAGGTAATTTTGTTTAAGGAGAAATAAATGGTTTCTAGGGAGGATGATTGGATGGGTAAACAGATAGACTTGTAAGTGATTCTCTTTGCAAATTAAATTAACCTTGAGAGACAGGTGTTATGTGTAGAAGGAACTGGGTAGGTCTGGTTGCAACTGGGCCAGGTCTTAATCTTCTCCCCTGCAAAATATTGAGATAACAGGAAGGGGAAGGTAAGTCAGTTGTTCTTTTAGTGGGTCCATCTGGTCATGCAGATAGAGAGTTCCTTCCAAGGACCTTGATCTCTAAAGGCCTTTAATTCAGAATACCCTTTATACAAAGGAGTCATACATTGGGGTGAAATATTCTGAATTATTTCAATATGATATGGTAAGCTGTTTTACAAAAGCTGAGTCTTTATGTGCACTACCTCTGTGTTTGCTAAATTAAGTACTTAACCAGTTAAGGTGAGAAAATGAAGATGTAAAGAAGTTGAAAGTTTATTAATCATAGGTGGTAAAACATGATTTTGAAGTTTGACATTGGCTTACCTCATAGCCAGTCCCTTCTACCTTCCAACAATTACTAAAGCAAAGTACAAAACCTGCATTCCTTAAATGCAGGTGAAACAACTTTGGTTTTTGTTTCTTGCAACAATAACATAGCCATATACTATCTGCATTTGGTGACTGCAGCATTGGATAAAATGTAATTCATCTATTAGCAAATCACTTATCTGTTTCAACTTAGTGCAGTATATTTGATGTTGAATGTGGCTGTTTTGGGTTGGATGATAATGAAGAATAGGCAGTGAGGGTTTCTTTCTTTCTTTTTTTTTTTTGTAAGACAGAATTTATTCACAGAAAAGAATACAGAAAACATTAAGGCACCTGGTAGAGGGAGAAAATTCTAGTGGGGAGAGAGAAGCTCTCTCCGTTTCTCTCCCAGTCTTTCCCCATCTCCTCCTTTAAGCCTTTAGTCTCAGGGTATATATAGGTGTATGGGTTCCTTGGCGAGGAAACAAATGAATACAGTCCCTTCCACCAGGGGCAAGGTGAATGAATGTATCAATGAATGGATACAGTCCTTTCATGGACTTGAGGCCTAGGAAATTCACAAGAAATTGACCTAGGCATAGGAGATGGGGGTTCCACATTTAG
>CAUYON010108279.1:0-13643 GCA_963573935.1 Arctocebus calabarensis
TTTTTTTTTTTGAGACAGAGCCTCAAGCTGTCGCCCTGGGTAGAATGTCGTGGCATTACAGCTCACAGCAACCTCCAATTCCTGGGCTCAAGCGAGTCTCCTGCCTCTGCCTCCCAAGTAGCTGGGACTACAGGTGCCCGCCACAACACCCGGCCATTTTTTTGGTTGCAGCCGTCATTGTTGTTTGGCGGGCCCGGGGGCTGGATTCGAACCCGCCAGCTCAGGTATACGTGGCTGGCGCCTTAGCCCACTGAGCCACAGGCGCCGAGCCTCATGTTTGCATTTTTAATTGCATTTTGGGGGCTTTGTTTCTATTAGGCAGAACCATATAAACATGTAGTTTACTTATTTTTTATTTTTTAGAGACAAGAGTCTTACTCTGTTGCCCAGCCTGGAGTGCAGTGGCCTTATCACAGCTTGCTGCAACCTCCAACTCCTGGCCTCAAGCGACCGTAGGTGTGTGCTACCTGACTTAACCTGAAACTACAGTTTAAAACTTGAATATTGGCAATTCCACATAGCTCAATCTGATCCCTTTGACACTAGGCCTGGCCCAACATCTGAATAAAATAAAAATCAAAGACTTTTCAACCTTTACTGAGAAAGGGGGAAAGGCACAGAGTACACCTGAATCTCATCTGTAAAATGGGCAGAGTCTGTCACTTCTGAGGGAGGTGGGCTCCACCAGGATAGATGAGCAGAGGTCTTCAAGAGCTGCTTACCTGGGACGTAGATGTCTACAGGCACGATGCGGTCACAGCCTCGCACAACCGAGTAGGAATAGTGGTAGTACCCTCCTCCATTGGCACAGCTAGGGGAGATGAGAAAGTGCTGTGAGGGCAGCTCTGGCCATTAGGACACCCCTAGTGGTGGGTGGTAGCCAGTCCTGCCCCCACCTGTTTTTTTGGGGTGTTTTTTTTTTGAGACAGTCTCACAATGTCCCCCTTGGTAGAGTACTGTAACCATCACAGCTCACAGCAACCTCAAACTTTTGGGCTTAAGCAAACCTCTTGTCTCAGCCTCCCAGTAGCTGGGACTACAGGCACCTGCCCCAACGTCTGGCTATTTTTTTTTTTTGTAATTGTCATTGTTGTTTTAGCAGGCCTGGGCCAGGTTCGAACCATCCAGCCCCAGTGTATATGGCTGGCGCCCTAACCACTGAGCTATGGGCACTGAGGCCCCCCCCCCGAACCTGCTTTCAACTGCAAGCTAGGTCCAGGGTATCAGAATAGGCCAGAACCCGATGAGATGTTGCAGATAAGCAACAAGCAAAGATAAACTGAGCTCCTAAACCCTCACCTAGGACCAGGTAGGTTGTAAATAAAGGCTGACACACAAACATGAAAGTGTTCACCTCCTAAGAGGGGCTTCTGATCATCCCTAGGGATGGTCCAGGGGTTCAGAAGACCCATTAGAAAGAGCCGCTGGGCTTAGTGCCTGTGGCTTAAGCAGCTAAGGCGCCAGTGGCATACACCTGAGCTGGCAGGTTCAAATGCAGCCTGGGCCCACCAAACAATGATGGCTGCAACCAAAAAGTAGCCGAGCGTTGTGGCAGGTGCCTGTAATCTCAGCTACTTGGGAGGTGGAGGCAGGAGAATTGCTTGAGCCGAGGAGTTGGAGTTTGCAGTGAGCTGTGATGCCATGGTACTCTACCCAGGGTGACAGCTTAAAGCTCTGTCTCAAAAAAAAAAAGAGCGAGCCCCTGGCAGGGATACAACTAGCCCACACCCCTTTGCAGAGTAACTGAGCCCCTCAGGTCGGGGACCTACAGTGAGCCCATTCCTGGTTCTACTTGAGTGAAGCCGCTGGGGGCCACGCCAGAGACAGAATTGCACTGGGTACACTGCTTACCACATTAATACTTAACCTGAGTGCTTGGCACCTAAAGGCCAACTGTGTAAATCTGAAATATTCTATAATCACCAGAATAGCCACACACTAGAATATCATTCAGCCATGAACAGGAACAAGGCTCTGACACAAGTTACAACATGGATGGGCCTTGAGGACATCATGCTCAATGAGAGAAGCCAGACACAGAAAGACAAATAGTTGTGAGATTCCATTATCCAGAATCGGCAGATCCACATAGCCAAGAAGTGGATTCATAGTTACCAGGGGCTGGTAATTGAATGCTGATGGGGACAGGGCTTCCTTTTAGGATGATGGAATATTCTGGAATTAGATAGAGTACAACTTATGACTACAACTAAAAACCACTGAATTACTCTAAAAGGTTGAACTTTATGGTTTATGAATGATTATTTCAACAAAAAATTAAGACTAAATGCCTTTTAATGGAACGATGGCAAGTTAAAAATTAGAGAATACAAAACCATCCACAGTCAGCACATGGCATCACTAATGTGTCCAAAGTGACAGCCAGATAGGAATGAGGCAGCCTGTGGCTCACTGGGCTGTGGGTAGACAAAAGAAAATTCTAGGTGGGGTGACAGCTGTGGGGACAGGTTCATTCAGGCGCATGCTCACTGCCCTACTGGCTGCAAGTCACACCTGGATCAACTCCACCTGGGCACAGGTGGGCCAGTACTCACCTCCCCATGGACACGACATAGCGAGGCTCTGGCATCTGGTCGTAGACCTGGAAGGCAGGGAGGAGACAGAGGGGTCTGCATACAGCTCAGCCCAGGAGAGCTGGGCAGCAGGCCTTAGGCTTACCTTACGGAGCGCTGGGGCCATCTTGTTTGTGAGTGTTCCAGCCACGATCATCACATCAGCCTGGCGAGGGCTGGCACGGAAGACCACGCCAAAGCGGTCCATGTCATAGCGAGGTGCAGCCATGTGCATCATCTCCACGGCACAGCAGGCCAGGCCAAAGGTCATGGGCCATAGCGAACTCTGGGGGAGGAACCAGGGATTGGGTCAGAGGCAGCAGCCACCACTGTGTGATGACTATGAACCTTCACATAGAGACACCTAGAGCTCCTGCATCCCTGGGAAGGGATAGCCTATTCAGCTCACATTCCTGGTAGAGCTGAGTGAGAATAAGCTGGCTGTCCAGACACTCCATAGAAATGAAAGGGGAGCTCTTCTTAGTGAATGCTTCCCACCAGCCACATTAATAAAACAAAAACAATGAAGTTAAACTAGTCTTAGTAACACAGTCATTCAACCTGGGTTTTCCTAAAGGCCGTATCATTTCAACATGTGGTGCTAGCCACACTCTTAGTATGCAACTACCCCTAATGACTAGTGGGTACCTATAGCTATATGGGTCTAAATCCAGGGACTCTGAGTTAACCAGCTCCAGATCTGCCTGCCTTCCGCAGTTGGTGGGGACCTGTGCTAGCTCCTGAAGCTGTTTTACACTCAACACTGCCCAGGGTTTATCTGCCAACACAATAGGTACCAGCCTAAATGCAGTGCCTCTCGGAAGCCCCTGGGTTCCCTTGGCCGCCCCCTGCCATGTCTCCCATTGTCCCCACTCTACACTTGATTCTGAGCCTTGGAAATGGCCCCTGTTGTCCCAGTAAATGTGATGACCCAAGTGATAGAGCCCAGGTTACAGAGCAGGGAGGAATGGCCGGGTCCACCTAACCAGAACCTGCAGGGGGACTGGCCCTAACCAGCCCCAGGTTTACTCTCTCACAACACTGCAGCAAGCATGTCTGTCTTGGCAGCTAAAGGCCCTGGCAGGATATACACTGTGGCCTCGGTTATGAAAAATAACAACAGGCTCAGTGCCTGTAGCTCAGCAGCTAGGGTGCCAGTCACATATGCTGGAGTTGGCGGGGTCAAACCCAGCCCAGGTCTGCCAAACAACGACAACTACAACCAAAAAATAGCTGGGCGTTGTGGCGGGCGCCTATAGTCCCAGCTACTTGGGAGGCGGAGGCAAGAGAATCACTTAAGCCCAAAAGTTTGAGGTTGCTCTGAGCTGTGATGTCACAGCATTCTACCGAGGGCAACATAATTAAGACTCTCTGTCTCAAAAAAAAAAAAAAACCAAAGAGAAAAAAAAGGCATAGATGCCTGTCAATGGGGAAGTGTGAGAGAGACCTCCTATGACCGAGCACAATGGGTGCTGGACAAAGGACAAAGCTGCTGCAGCACTGGCCAGGCCAAATGCACAAGGGCTGCAGAGGCAAGCACAGTGGAACACTGCACCAGGCAGACCCTGTAATGGGTGAAGAGCAGATTTAGGATTTTTACTGAGAGGAATCTATTGTTTTCAGCACACGTGATTTTTCTAACTTAAAAAAAAAATTCCTGTGGCTCACCCGGCGGGCCCAGTTGATAAGGTCATCCAGCTTGGCCACCACATACTCGCCCCGGCTGCTGGGATATGCAGTGGGTTTAGGGACCACAGTTCTGGTTTTCATCACAGCAGGCTGGGTGCTAGAGTGGAGAGATGGGCCCAGGAAGTGTTAGCCAAGCAGACATTCACAGGAAGCAGATGCTGGCCACCCACAGCCTCTGTGCGGGGAACTGACCCACAGTAGCTCCTCCAAGGCAGGGACAGAGTTGTAGCCATGGCAAGGTCCCAGGATAGCACCAGGCAGAACACTAAAGCTCACAGGGCCCAGCAGAGCTGGTGGGACATGCCAGACAAGCAAAGGAATGAAAGCTGGCTATTCTTGGGGGCTTTGAGGATATACTGCTAGAGGCTTAGACCAGAAGAGGACAGGGCCAAGATACCATACCCAGAGTCCCAAGAGGTCCCAGGACATACCAGGAGAGGGAGAGATGAAAGGGGCACTGTGGACATGCAGCCTCCCCCACCCCCAGAAAGCCAGCCTCACCTGCTTGGGCCATCAGCAGCAGCGCTCTGATGGACATCTCGGGCCAGCACCTCTGTGCCCACGCTGGAGCTGCCGAGAGGCAGATTATGAGTCAGTAGCCCAAGTCACTCTCATCTGTCCCCTTCCTCATGTGGAACCTTGAGCACCTCTGCCCACCCTTCTCTTATTCTCTCACCCAGGCCAGGAAGCCATAGCCCAACTCCCTGAAGCTGTGTAGACTTGAACAAAGTGTCCTAACAGAAGGCACCCTACAGATAAACAGGCTGCTAAGCAATGGTGTCTAGGCAGGGAGAACCCCAGGACTATCCAGGGAAGCAAGCTCTGTGGTCCCACACGAGGAAGTTAGTAGGGATGTTAGTAGGTTCCCTGGGTGGGCTGTCCTCACTGTCCCACCAAAGTTTGAAGGAAGCCTGCACAGGACTACATATAAACAGGAGCTCAGAAGATGTCTTCCCACAACGAGTGACAAGTGAGCTCTGCAGGCACCAGGTGGACAAACATTATCAATTCCTCTCTGCCGACTGTTCACAGGCTGTTACCACGGGGAGGCCCTAGTATACCAGAAGCTGTCCACAGGCAGTTAATCCCAATCCTGCCCCTCACTCACCGAGTAACTTTCAACAGGGGCCCTCCCGGGTTAGAGGTGGAGATGGGCACTCACCGCAAACCCAGGATCCGGAAGCAGAGCAGGCCAGGAGCTGCAAAAGAACCAGAGGAAGGGGTGATAGTAAGCTTCGGGCAGCCCCAGGAGTCATCGACTCAGACACCCAGATCATTCTCCTGGGTCAAGCCCCCAGGCATTTCCCTATCAGGTCCCCACTTGGCATGCCCTCATTCTTGTGGGGGGTGTGGGTTCTTTTCCAGGAGCCCCATGGAACAGAACATACTCTGCACACTGCAGCTGTCTTTCCCTGGCAAGCTTTACCCAGCCGGTTGCATTCCTCCCTCAGGGCCTTCACCACTGCTATTCTCTCTATCTGGAACACCTGCACCACATAGGGCTGGCCCCTTCTCTCTATTTTAGGTCATCAAGCCTACAATAGCCCCCCAGACAATCTGGATCCTGGCATGCGGTTCCATCTTATCTATGTGTACTTGTGTGTTGCCTCTTCCTGGAGATGCTAGAGACTCCCTGGTTTGCCATGTGCCCATCTTGGACTTTGCTGCTTCTTCAAAGAGCATGTGTTCCTTGCTCCAGGCCCTAAGCTGGTGCTCAGAGTTTCCTATATAGCTGAGCTAGGCCCCTGTCCTCCAGGAAGGTCCCTGTCCTCCAGGAAGGCCCCTCCCACATCAATCTACACAGCAAAGTGCCCCAGAGAGGAGCTTACTACAAAGCACAGAGGAGGAATTGCTTTGATCAAAGGCCTCCTGGAGGGAGAAGCCTGATGGGCAAGTAGGTTGTTGCCAGAGAAGCATTCAGGGCAAGAAAGGCCCAGAGATGTGAGAGATCCTGGTGTATGAGGTACAGCCAGAAAGGCCAAGACTGATGCCCGTTATGGGCTGAATTGTGTCCCCCCCAATTCCTATGTTGAAGCCCTAACCCCAGGGTCTCAGAAATGACTGGTTTTGGAGACAGTGTCTGTAAGAGGCCATTAAGGTACAATGAAGTCATTAGGGTGGGCCCACATCCAACATAACTTATGAGCTTACAAGAAAAGGTAATCAGGGCTGGGTGCAAGGTGTTTGCCAGGCTGAGGTGGATCACATGAGCCCAGGAGTTCAAGACCACCCTGGGCCACAGCAAGACTCCACCTCTACAAAAAATTAAAAAAAAATTAGCCAGACATGGTGGTATCCACCTGTAGTCCCCGCTACTCAGGAGACCGAGGCAGGCTTGCTTGAGCCCAGAAGTTGGAGGTTTCAATGAGCTGTGATGTCATCACTGCACTTCAGTCTGGGCAATCAAGTATGAACTTGTCTCTCAGTGGCACCTGTGGCTTAGTGGGTAGGGCACTGGCCCCATATATCAATGGTGGTGGATTTGAACCCAGCCCTGGCCAGCTAAAACAACAGTGGAAACTGCAACAAAAAACAGCCAGGTGTTGTGCCGGGCATCTATAGACCCAGCTACTCAGAAAGTTGAGGCAAGAGAATCACTTAAGCCTAAGAGTTGGAGGTTGCTGTGAGCTGTGATGCCACAACACTCTACTGAAGGTGACAGAATAAGACTGTCTCAAAAAAAAAAAAAAAAAGAACTGGTCTCTGTCTCTCTCTTTTTTTTGTGAGACAGGAGTTTCATTATGTTGCCCTCGGTAGAGTGCCCTGGCATCACAGCTCACAGCTGCTGTCACCTCAAATTCCTGGGCTTAAGCGATTCCCTTGCCTCAGACTCCCAAGTAGCTAGGACTACAGGCGCCTGCCACAATGCCTGGCTATTTTTTTGGTTGCAGTTGTCATTGTTGTTTAGCTGGCCTGGGCCAAGTTTGAACCTGCCAGCCTCAGTGTATGTGGCCAGTGCCCTACCAACTGAGTTACAGGTGCTACCAGGAACTTGTCTCTTAAAAAGAGAAGAAAAGACCAAGGAATGAAGCCTCAGAAAGGGAAAGCCCTTCCAGCACCTTTATCTTGACTTTCAGCCCCAGAACTATGAGAAAATAATCTTCGTTGTTTAAGTCACCCTATTTGTGGTACACTGCTGTGCGGTCCAAGCAGAATAATTCAGTGCATGACAGGGATGTGAGGCTGAAAGGAGAGATTGTGGCCAGGCTATGGGCAGCCTCTAAAGTCCAGGGCTGGGGTCTGACCAGGCAATCCACACAGCCTTTTGCCTTTTCTGAGCCCCAACCTTACCACAGCTTTAATCTTGTCCAGGGGATCGCTTGAGCCCAAGAGTTTGAGGTTGCTGTGAGTTACGGCACCACAGCACTCTACCAAAGGTGACAAAGTGAGACTCTGTCTCAAAAAAAAAGAAAAACACAAATAAAATCTTCATTGTCACTAACTTTTTACTGAAAATCTCAAAATTAACTTTTCTTTTTTTGAGATAGAGCCTCAAGCTGTCACCCAGGATAGAGTGCCATAGCATCACAGCTCACAGCAACCTCCAACTTCTGGGCTCAACGAATCTCCTGCCTCTGCCTCCCAAGCAGCTGGGACCACAGGTGCCTGCCACAACGCCCAGCCATTTTTTTTTTTTTTTTTTTGGTTGCAGCCACCATTGTTGTTTAGCGGGCCGGGTTGGATTCGAACCCACCAGCTCAGGTATACGTGGCTGGTGCCTTAGCCTGTTGAGCCACAGGTGCCGAGCCTCTTTTTTTTTTTTGTAGAGACAGAGTCTCAATTTATCGCCCTTGGTAGAGTGCCATGGCGTCACACAGCTCATAGTAACTTCCAACTCCTGGACTTAGGCAATTCTCTTGCCTCAGCCTCCTGCGCAGCTGGGACTACAAGTGCCCACCACAATGCCCAGCTCTTTTTTAGAGATGGGGAGGGTCTCACTCTGGCTCAGGCTGGTCTTTGAACCTGTGAGCTTGGGCAATCCACCCGCCTTGGCCTCTCAGAATGCTAGGATTATAGGCGTGAGCCACCTTACTGGGCCCAGAAGCCACATTTCTTTATCCTCACTATGTCAGAATTATAGTCATTATTAGACCCGCCACTAGACTTTGGCTTTGCATTGCATGTGTTAATAATGCAAGCACTTAGATTACTAAGCCACCTACCAGGTTTCAAAATAATATATTTATTTATTTATTTTGAGTCTCACTCTGCTGACCAGGCTAGAGTGCTGTGATAACATCCTAGCTCAAAGCAACCTCAACTCCTGGGCTTGAGCAATCCCCTTGCCTCTGCATAGCTAGGACTACAGGTTTCTGGCACCACCACTGGCTAATTTATATACATATATATATATATATATATATTTTTTTTTTTTTAGACAAAAGGTCTGTATTGGCAGGGGATGCTGCAGAGCAGCACCAAGGAGGAGAGAAAAGGGTGGGGGAGAGGGAGGGGTTCTATTTTTTTTTTTTTTATGAGAGAGATTCTCACTATGTTGCCTTTGGTAGAGTGCTGTGGCGTCACAGCTCACAGCAACCTCAAACTCTCCAGCTTAATCGATTCTCTTGTCTCAGCCTCCCAAGTAGCTGGAACTATAGTTACTCACCACAATGCCTAGCTATTTCTTTGTTGTTGCAGTTATCATTGTTGTTTAGCAGGCGTGGGCCAGGCTTGAACTTGCCAGTCTTGGTGTTATGTGGCCAGTGCCCTACTCAATGAACTACGGGTACTGAGCCTAATTATTCTTTTTTTTTTGAGACAGAGCCTCAAGCTGTCACCCTGGAGAGAGTGCTGTGGCATCACAGCTCACAGCAACCTCCAAATCCTGGGCTCAAGCAAGTCTCCTGCCTCTGCCTCCCAAGTAGCTGGGACTACAGGCGCCCGCCACAACGCCCGCCATTTTTTGGTTGCAGTGTCATTGTTGTTTGGTGGGCCCGGGCTGGATTCGAACCTGCCAGCTCAGGTGTACATGGCTGGCGCCTTAGCCTGTTGAGCCACAGGCGCGGAGCCTAATTATTCTATTTTTAGTAGACACAGAATCTCATTCTTTTTTGGGGGGGGACAGAGTCTCAAGCTGTCACCCTGGGAATAGTGCAGTGGCATCATACCTCATAGCAACGTCCAACTCTTGGGTTCAAGAGATTCTCCTGCCTCAGTTTTTCTATTTTATTTATTTATTTGTGTGTTTTTTTCCCTCTGTGCAACCCACTTCAGTGCCAGCAGCCTATGGACACAGAAGGGAGGCAATGATTCAGGGCCACAGTTTGCTCTGGCATGGGACACTATGAGAGGCTCAGGGGAATGTGCCTGCCATAAATCCAAACCCATGCATAGTTTTTCTATTTTTAGTAGAGACAGGGTCTCACTTTTGCTCAGGCTGGTCTCGAACTCCTGAGTTCAAGCAATCCACCCACCTCAGCCTCCCAGAGTACTAGATTACAGGCCTAAGCCACCTAGCTTGGCCCAGAATCTCACTCTTTCTAACGCTGGTCTCAAACTCCCAAGTTCAAGCAATCCACCTGTCTTGGCATCCCAGAGCACTAGGATCACAGGCATAAGCAACCACATCCAGCGAAAACAATATTTGGTTTTTTTTCCTTTATCTTTTTTCTTGAGACAGTCTCTTTGTCACCCCCCCCCCCCCAGTAGAATGCCAAGGCATCATAGCTCACAATTACCTCAAATTCTTGGGCTCAAGTGATTCTCTTACCTCAGCCTCCCAAGAAGCTGGGACTACAGGCACCTGCCAGGGGCTCCCTATTTTTAGAGATGAGGTCTTGCTCTGGCTCAGGCTGGTCTCCAACCTGTGAACTCAGGCAATCCACCCACCTCCTCAGCCTCCCAGAGTGCTAGGATTACAGGCGTGAGCCACCAGGCCAGGGCCTGAAAACTATTTTGATATCTGTCTCTAGTATAATTGATTTTCTTGTAATCGTATATAGATTTTATTCCATACATTTAATAACGTTATCTGAGCAGGTGTCCTCAGGCTTCGTCTAATACCAAAAAGGTCCGGAAGCAGGACAGGCTGGGACCTCTACTCTGCGAGATGAAGACAGCGTCCCAGAAGTAGTAAGGGTGATGTCACCCGGCAGAGTGACACGAGCGTCCTCGGGCCCAGACCAGCCAAGAACCAGGCCCCGGACCTCCAGGAGTCACCGACCCTCCCTGGACCTCAGTTTCCTAGCCCGTCAGGTGGATGCAATCCTTGCTCAGCTCTCTCCAGGGCACTCCAAGGGCAGTATGTACGGCTATCTGCTCCTGCCCCAAGTGCACCCCAGAAGCTGGGGCCTGCGTGACTATCCGCCGGGGCTCAGTTTCCCTTACTATACCCTAGAAGCAATAAGACACCGTTTGCCGCGGGCAAAACTGGAGCCCGAGCAGCGACCTGCATAAAGAAATCAAGAGCGCATTAGGCGCCGGTGGCTCAGTGGGCAGGGCGCCGGCCCCATATACCGAGGGTGGCGGGTTCAAACCCAGCTCCAGCCAAACTGCAACAAAAAATAGCCGGGCGTTGTGGCGGGCGCCTGTAATCCTAGCTACTCGGGAGGCTGAGGCAAGAGAATCGCCTAAGCCAAGGAGTTGGGGGTTGCTGGGAGCTGTGACGCCACTACACTCTACCAAGGGCGACAAAGTGAGACTCTGTCTCTAAATAAAAAAAAGAAAGAAAGAAAGAAACCTAGAGCGCACCGCTGCCTGACGCTGGCCCAGGCCGACACCCCGGCCCTTGCCACCCATGTCCCCGAGCCCCTGAGCCCGCCAGCGCCACACTCACCCGCTAGCACCGCCATCTTGGACTCGGCCTTCAGACAACCTCTGCAGTCCGTCCTCCTTAGCTCTCCGGGTCCTCCGGGGACTCCCACAAAGAGGATCGGAGCGCGTGAGGAAACTGGAACCCCGGCCTAGGACGTTCCGCTGCGCTATTCCGCTGCGTTCATTGTTCGTGTCCGCGCGGCGCGCCGCAAGGTCACCTGTGGTGCACAGTGTGTTTAGGGGTGCCCAAATAAAATTAGAGGGGATATCCATTTTTGTCGTTTCCGCAGGACCCAAAAGGGCATGCGCGTCCCTGGGTGGGCTCGAACCACCAACCTTTCGGTTAACAGCCGAACGCGCTAACCGATTGCGCCACAGAGACGATGCTACAGCGTGGTGCCTGTCGTAGCCCTACGAGGCAGAGAAGTCGTACTCATGGGGTGTGAGCCGCGTTTGTGTGACAGGCAGCGCGGGGCGGAGTCTGGATAGAGTTACTCCTGCCGCCACACCGAAATATTTCAGTTGGGAAAGTAAAGATCTAGAAGTCTTTGGTTCAACCGGGTTTCTACAGGAGTTTTGGCGTCGCTGGCGAACATCGTTTATCTTTTGTTGGAAGCTGGTTCAGGTTCTTTCCAGCCCCTGGGTTCCCCTTTCCTTCTCTACACACGAAGTACAAGGATGTTGGCTGACCCAGGCCCGACCGGAAGGGGCTCAGATATAACAGACAACCCTAACCCCCCTCTTGCCACCCCCAAGATGTTAGGATTCCAGCCCAAACATCCCTTTTGTCCTCCCATTCTTTTAATTTCAATTTTTTTTTTTTAAGTAAGTAAGTATGAAAACTGGCCAAACAAGGTGGCTCATGCCTGTAATTTTAGAACTCTGGGAGGCCTAGAAGCGTGGATTGCTTGAGTTCACAAGTTCAAAACCAGCCTGAGCAAGAGGGAGATTTCCCCGCCCCCCCCAAAATAAAAAATAATAAAAACAGAAAAACTAGCTGGACATGGCAGGTGCCTATACTCCCACCTACCTACTGGGAACGCCCAATTATGAATTGGGCTGCAATAAATAAACATTCTGGTGCAAATGTCTTTGTTGTAAAATAATTTTTGATCATCTGGGTATATACCTAGTAGAGGAATTGCCATATCAAAAAGTAGGTCTACTTTTAGTTCCTTGAGTATTCTCCAAACTTCTTTCCAAAAAAGGTCATGTTGGCTTGCATTCCCACCAGCAGTGCAGAAGCGTTCCCTTCTCTCTGCATCCATGCCAACATCTGTAGTTCTGGGATTTTGTGATGTGGACTAATCTTACTGGAGTTAGAAGATATCTCAAAGTGGCTTTGATTTGCATTTCTCTGATGACTCAGAATGATGAGAATTTTTTCGTGTTTGTAGGCCATGCACCTGTGTTCATCAGAGAAGTTTCTGTTCAAGTCTCTTGCCCACATGAGGTTATTTGTCCTTTTCTTATTGATTAGGTTGAGTTCTCTGTGGATCTAGTATCAGACCTTTGTCAGAAGCATAACCTGCACAAATCTTCTCCCATTTTGAAGGTTGTCTATTTGCTTTATTTACTGTGCCTTCGGCTGTGCAAAAGCTTTTTAGTTTGATCAGATCCCAGTAACATATTTTTGGTGTTGCTTCAATTGCCTGGGGGGTTCCTCCTCATATTCTCCCAGGCTGATTTCTTCAAGTGTTTTCCCTGCACTCTCTTCTAGTATTTTTATAGTTTCATGTCTTTAGGTTTTTTTTTTTTAAGAGATAGAGTCTCACTTTATTGCCCTCATTAGAGTGCTGTGCAATCACAGTTCATAGCAACCTCCAACTCCTGTGCTTAGGCGATTCTCTTTATTCAGCCTCTGGAGTAGCTGGGACTACAGGCGCCCACCAAAACACTCAATTATTTTTTGTTGCAGTTTGGCCAGGGCCGGGTTTGAACCCACCACCCTTGGTATATAGGGCTGGCACCCTACCCAAAGGCACCTCCCTAATATTGTTTTTTAAATTTGAGACAGAGTCTTAGTCACCCTTGGTTGAGTGCTATGGCGTCATAGTTCACAGCAACTTCAAACTCTTGGGCTCAAGCGATTCTTTTTTTTCCCAAGCCATATTGTATCTAGCATTATCAAAGATACTTTTCATAGGGTGGTGCCTGTGGCTCAGTGGGTAGGGCGCCGGCCCCATATACCGAGATTCAAACCTGACCCCGGCCAAACTGCAACAACAACAACAAAACTAGGTGGGCATTGTGGCAGGTGCCTGTAGTCCCAGCTACTTGGGAGGTTGAGGCAAGAGAATCGCCTAAGCCCAAGAGCTAGAGGTTGCTGTGAGCTGTGTGATGCTATGGCACTCTACCAAGGGTGATAAAGTGATACCCTGCCTCTTAAAAAAAAAAAAAGAAATGGGCAGCTCCTGTGGCTCAGCGAGCAGGGCGCCGGCCCCATATACCAAAAGTGGCGGGTTCAAGCCCGGCCTCGGCCGAGCGCCTGTAGTCCCAGCTACTAGGGAGGCTGAGGCAAGAGAATCGCTTAAGCCCAAGAGCTGGAGGTTGCTGTGAGCAGTATGACGCCACGGCACTCTACCCAGGGCGATAAAGTGAGACTCTGTCTCTACAAAAAAAAAAGAA
>CAUYON010108281.1:0-35454 GCA_963573935.1 Arctocebus calabarensis
TTGGTCATATTTCAAAGACATTTCATATTGCAACCATTGTTTTCTGTGTGCATTTTATTCCTCACTGCTGTATATATAGTTGACAAAACTTAAGTACTTTTTTGAAATATCTAGTCTTCCTAGATGTTCTGAAGTGCCTGATAATATGTTAAAAGTAGAAGTAGTAATGCTTTCTGTAAATACCTTTGTTTTTTCCAGTGTTTTTTGGCCAGGGCCGGGTTTGAACCCACCACCTCTGGTCTATGGGGCCAGCACCCTACTCCGTGAGCCACACGTGCCACCCTTAAATACCTTTTTTAAAAGTTCATATAAAATTCTTCTAGTGAATGGCTAAACTGCCTCTGGAGTAGTATACATTGTGTTTGTGCACAGGTTCAGGAGAAAAGAGAGAAAGAAGAGCTTTATGCCAGTGCTCTTGCAGTGGGGCAAGATTAACCATTGTTCCTATGTCTGTGTATTTTGTCTTTCTTACCTATGTATATAGTATATATAAAGGACAAAGAAGTCCTAATTTACATCTTGTCTTTCTAGATGTTTAAAGAGGTTGCTAGTGTATGACAAAAGTAGAAGTAGTAAACTGATATATTTTGTACATTTTTGTTATAAAACTCCTAGGAAAGATTGTCTTCTGAAAATTTGAACTTTATAGCGCACTAGGTTGGTGGAAGAGAGAAGGGTTTTAGGCCAGAATGTTCATATTTCAAAGACACTTTTCAAATTA
Organism: Arctocebus calabarensis; assembly: GCA_963573935.1. NCBI lineage: Eukaryota > Metazoa > Chordata > Mammalia > Primates > Lorisidae > Arctocebus > Arctocebus calabarensis. The sequence goes on from CAUYON010108281.1 coordinate 722, forward strand.
TACCTTTTGTTACATAAGTATGCAGTTTATTTAAGACTTCTGTGTCTACCTAGATGTTTAGAAGTGCCCAACGTATGTTAAACATAGAGGTAGTAAAATATCACTTTGTAAATATTTTTGCTAAAACTCACAGGAAATACTATTTTTAGAAATAGAATTGTCAAACAACCTCTGTGAGCAGTATAGTACCATCTATACTTGTTCAATGGTTTGGAGGAGGTGGGAGGGAAAGAATTGCAAAAGGTAATATGCTCATGTGTTCATGCTTGGACATTTTCAGATACCACTTTGTTTTGTGCATTTTGTTTTGCCGTGTATATAGTGTGTAGAATGGACACATGAGTCAGGTTTGCAATATCTCTAGATGTTAGAGTGTTTGCTGTGTATGACAAAGTACTTAGTAAAATTAGTGCATCTTGTATGCTTTGTGCTGAAATTCATAGGAAAACTTGTCTTCTGCAAATAACTTTTGGATATGAATTTGTTCAATCATTTCCGTGCATTATACATGCCCATACTTGTCATTGAATTGAAGGCAGAGAATAGGAAATAAGGAAGGAACGGTTCAAAGTCAAAATGGTCATATACCTCATATTATATACATTGCTGTGTGTGCAATTTTATTTAACAGTGCTGTGTACATAGTGGACAAGTTCTTAGATGAAATATCTAGTCTTTCTAGATATTTAGAAGTGCTTTATGTAGTTAAAAGTAGTAGTAGTAGAATAACAGTTTGTAAATAGTTTTTAAAAACTGTTGGGAAATACTGTGTTTGGAAGTAGAATTGTTAAAACCACCTCTGTGAACACTGTACTCTCTGTACTTGTTCATCACTCTCAGGAGGCGGGAGGGAAGAACTTGCAAACAGTGTTTTTGCTATCAAGTACTAGATAATTTCAGCTTATCCATTGCCTGGTATGTTATGTGCATTTCATTTAACTTTGCCATATTGTTTATCAATGGTTCATAACCTTTCTAATGCCACGGCCCTTTAATACAGTTCCTGTGGGTTGTGACAGGTGGGTGGACAACCGCTGTTGTATATACTGTATATGTATATATACTGGACAAATGAGTCCTAATTTTATAATATCTAGTTGCTAGATATTAAATAGGTTGCCATTATATGACAAAAGTAGAGTTAGTAAGCTACTATTTTGTATACTTTATTAAAATTCATAGAAAGGCTGTCTTCTGAAAAGGATGTTTAGATGTGAAATAACATCTAAGTGAAATGTGCATATATCTACTGGGTTGGTGGTGGAAAGGAGTTGGAAGAAATGGATTCTAGACCAGAATGTTCCTTTTTAGAAGACAACTTTCAGATATGATCATTGTTACATGTGTGTAGTTTATTCAACACTACTGTGTATGTATAGTGGACAAACTTAAGTCCTTATTTGAAACATCTAGTCTTTCTGGATGTTTAGAAGTGCACAAAGTATGTTAAAAGTAGAGGTAGTAAATAACTCATTTTGTAGATATCCTTTTGTTAAAATTCATATGAAATACTATCTTGGAAATTGAATGATCAGACCACTTGTCTGAGCAGTACACATTATTTGTGCTAGTTCAGAGTGGAAGGAAAAGATGGTGCAAAGGGCTTTGTACCAACGTGGTCAGAGTTGAGGCAAGATTGATTATTGTTATGTCTGTGCATTTGATTTTACTTTGCTGTGTGTATAGTGTATATAATGGACAAATGAGTTCAAAATTACAACATCTAGTCTTTCTAGATGATAAAAAGGTTGCCAGTGTATGAGTAGAGTTTGAGTTAAAATACATAGGAAAGACTTTTAAAAAAGATTTATGAAAGTGAAATTACTAAATTCCCTCTAAGCATTACAGGTATGATTAGACCTGTCTACTGGGTTGGTAGAGGTGGGAAGGGGGAGTGTTTTAGGCCAGAAGGTTCCTATTTAGAGGACACTTTGAAATTATAGCTTTTGTTATGTGTGCACCATTTATTCAATGCTACTGTGTATGGTGGGAAAAAAACTTAAGTCCTATTTGAAACATCCAGTCTTTCTAGATGTTAAAAGTGCACAACATATGTTAAAAGTAGAGGGCTACAGTAACACCCTTTAAGTGTTTTTGTTATTTCATAGGAGTGGTTGCATTTGGGGAATGGAATCGTTAAACTTGATGTCTTGGAGAGTCACTGGGTGGTGGGGGGAAGGGAGGAGAAAGTATGCAGAGAAGGGTTCTGTGCCAGTGAGTTATCCTAGTTCAGATTGCTTAGCTCAGTGGTTCTCAACCTTGCTAATGCCGTGGTCCTTTAATGCAGTTCCTTTGGGTCGTGACCCACAGGTTGAGAACTGCAGGCTTAGCTGTTGTTCTTTATGTGCATTTTAGTTAATATTGCTGTGTATTAGAGGATAAGCAAATCTTAATGCTCAAAATATGTTAAAATAGAGGTAGTAAAACAATCCCTATATATATGTCCTTTTGTTAGTTTTAAGGAAGGAATATCTGCAAGGAGTGACCCCTGTTAATCCACTTCTTGGGGCTAGACCTATTCCTATATTTAGTCCCTGGAGCGGGGAAGGAAAAGAAGAAAGGTGAAGAGAAGGGCTCTTTGCTGGTATCTCCATATCTAGAAGACAGTTTTAGATTATAACCATAGGTCTATATGTGCATTTTTAGTAAAGTATCTGTGTTTGTTGTGGACAAAGTTCATTATTTTGCAACATCAAAGCTTTGGGGATGTCCTGAGGTGACAGTGTATAATAAAAAGTAGTACTAGTGAATTAGCCATTTTGTGAGTACAATTGATAGAAAAGATGCATCTTGGACATGGACTTGTTAAAGCACCTCTGAGCTGTGATAGGTTGGCAGCAGAGGGGCAGAAGGAAGCATGATAGGAGAGGTGTATGCAGGTGTGTTCACATTACATTTTGACTGTAGCCACTGATGTATGTGCATCTCTTTTGGCTATACTATAAAAATATATATTAAGTAATTCAACAGAAATATACCTTCTTGCTAATATTTTAATGGTATACATCTGATAATTATCTTAGGAACATTATACTTAGTGTACTTTTGCTTTATGTTTCATTTTAAAGTGAACATTAAGGGAATGCAGTAATTTTTTTCTTTTATTTTTTGGAATGCAGTATTTTAATCGGAACTCTGCCAGTGCTCTTATCTAGAGGCTTGTTGCCATTTTTGTCTTCTATGAAATTTTCGTCCCAAGAAAGGCAGGATTACACTCTTTCCTAACAGATTGAGTTGGTGTAATGTATTCTTGGTTATCAAAATACTCATAGAGCTTTGAGATTTTGGATTGGTAGATATTCATGATGTGTGAAAAAGCATGATACATAATGTGCAGTCTCAATCCCAGAAAATCGGATATTGTGTATGTACACTCAGGATCTGGAAGGATGTGTCAAACTATAAACTGCTTGTGATTGTGGATGACTTTGTTCTTTGCTTCTTGTGTTTTTCAGTTTCCTATACTCCATGTATTAACTTAAAAAAAATAAAGGTTATTGTAAAAAAAAAAAAAAAAAAAAAAAACCGTTCGTATAAGCAGGCTCTGTAGAGGTCTCCAGGAATAGGTTTTCCTGCCCAGCAGTCAAGTTCCAGCTTCTCAGGGTCGGGGGCGTGGCGATCAGACTCAGCTAGAATATTCTGATAGCTATCTTTGTTAAATGGGTCTTCCAAGGGATAGCCATGAGGGGAAAGCCACTGAGCAGAAAACAAAGGATCACTGCAGAAAGGGAAAAATAAAATCAAGAAACTAAACCCCATCTCTAGTTCAACTGCATTTAATTGTGTAAGACAGGACTCCTATTAGATTTCAGTTGGAACACACAGAACTTCACAACACTTTTCATTACTCAAATAAATCATTCTGCCTTCTGCAGGCGAAACGGGGAAATGAGAAGGATTAGCTTTATTTGGCAAAACAATTTTGGTTAAATTACTTATATTTTGCAGGGATTTTCCTGGTGGGTTCTGAGCATGTACATTGTGCAGGAAAGAAGTGGAGAAGAAGAATGAAAGTGATTTTCCTTTAGTATATTATTATAGACTAATAAACAGAAACTCAGAGAGAGGAACACTTACTATCTGTTACATTTATTAGAGAAAGGGAAAGGAAGACACATGAAAGGGAGAAGCAGAGAATTGAGCAAAAGAGCTAACTTTCAATATTGATTTCACTCCCTCTCCCCCATCTATCCTTTCTCAGGATGCCTTTACCCAGTGGTTCTCAGTGGTTGTACAGAACACAAGAAAGAAGGCTTTAAATTTAGCAGGCAAGATTTACTTCCATATCCATTTGTCAAAGCAACATTTATTAAAATCATTCTAATGCAAAAATTTCAGGTTAGACTAACCTGGCTTTTGAGGAATTAATATCAATAGACAATTTACATATTTCATGTAAAAAATATAGCTGCATACCAAGGACACAGGAAAATTACCTTGCATTTCTTTCTTTCTTTCTTTTCTTTTTTTTGGAGACAGAGTCTCACTTTTACCCTTGGTAGAGTGCCATGGCATCACAGTTCACGGCAACCTCAAACTTTTGGGCTCAAGTGATTCTCTTGCCTCAGTCTCTCAAGTAACTAGGACTATAAGCGCCAGCCACAATGCTCGGCTATTTTTTAGAGATGAGGGTCTCACTCTTGCTCAGGCTGGTCTCCAACTCCTGAGCGCAAGCAATCTACCTGCCTCGGCCTCCCAGAGCACTGGGATTTACAGGTATGAGCCACTGCACCCAGCACTACCTTGTGTATTTCTGAAATAGTAACCCTTGAAATTTTTCCAGTTATATTATTCCTCTCAATTAGTTTTCCCCCCTCTTCCAAAAAACCCTGAAGCTGCAGGAAAACACTTTTATGTAAACAATTAAGTAGAAAACTTTATCTTAATTTGAGGCAAGCTTGTAAATTATCAGCAGTTCTGCTGCAATAAAAAGGATCCAGACATGGAGGTAGGTCATATTCCACATATACAAGACCAGATATATGCAGAATTACCCATTAGGAACACATCAGATGTTACTGCTGTCTCTCATAAAGTTTTTAATGCTGGATTGCTACAATGTCGTTATCTCTATTTTTAGAATTACTATAATCAAAAAGTGGCTACTTTTTTTTGTTTTCTTTTTTCCACTTCCCTGTAAGTATGAAAAAACTATTCTATTTTTGTTATTTGCATTTTAATTTTTACTGGCCGTTTTAGGCTGAATATGACAACATACAAGCTTTAATTACTAATGTTCAGCTGAACTACTGTTTCAGATTAAGTACTATTAGCACCATTTCACAATGCTTTAAAATTTAGTTTTAGCTTCTATCACAAGTCAGCAAAAAGCATTTTCCAAACCACAATATACTTAAGTCTGAGAGGCTGAAAGAGGACAGAGGAGGAATTCACCTCCAAAAGTGGCTCCACCTGTAAGAACAGAAGTGGCACCAAGTATTTGTCAAAATAATTAAAAGGGGAAAATATGGTGTAAAACGATAAAACAACACACTTAGCTATTTCCAACCCACCTTGGAAAATGAATAACAGTGGAAATGATTAGATATTTAAGATACTACCATTCCTAAAGACAAGTTAATGATACCATGTGTCAGATGAATAGCTAACTAGCTCTCAGCTGCCCCAACCCTCTTGAGATTGCCCTTAATAATGAAGGGTATTTCCCTAATAGATGGGTTAATAACAGAAAAATATGCTCTAGCAGGTGATCAATATAGAAATGATGTCATATGGATAAACTGAAGTTTCAGGGCAAGGAATATGAGATGATGTACACAGGAATTTTGTTAAGTAATAGCTGAATTATGGAAAAGAGTGGAGAACAACTGATTCCTTCTCAATTAAATGTTAGTTGTGGGGATAAAGATGGAGACGCAATATAGGCACAGTAAATCTGACCTTAAAATTGCACATTGTTTTAGCCTAAACATGTCTCACTCAAAATCAAACTGTGGTGTAATGTTGCATGACCAGAGACTCGAGGGGCTATAGCTTTGCCTCAGGTGTAGATCCGCACTGTAATGTTCAGAAGGGCACAAGAAGAAGGCATGTAGCAAATTAACTTTATTTCTGACTACCTTATATACTTTTGTAGTCATGTGCACACTTAATCTATGATTTATAATATTCATTATTTGACTTTTAACTTAAGTGGCAGATATCCTGTCCCGGAAAACAGCACAATATTTTTTTACTTTTAGGTCTTAAAAAAATCTGCATAAAAATAAGAGAGACAGAGCTATAGGAGAACTATTTCCTCATGTACTTAACAAGTTAACCTTAAATGGGTCTTTGACTTTGTTTTTCCACAGAGCTAAGATCCAGGCAAGAACCTAGGAGACAATGGCTGCAAAAGCTTCAAAGTATCTGTTCCTGGATGACCAGAAAACAGTCTTTGTGTTTACCTCAGGGTTGCCCAAATCTATTGCTTTTTCTGTGAAGGCAAAAGTCAGTTTAACCCATTAGTGGCTTACTTGAATGAGACGTACATGAGACTTACATGTGGGGATTTCTAACCCCATACCATAAAAACACACATCATAGAATAGAATAAGATATATGAGAAATGTCAGTATGACTAAGCTAATCACAATTTATAATGATGAAAAATACAGAAGTTTGCATATTAGGATTTTAATACAGAATAGCATGCAAGTTATTGGAGGTCTGGCAAAATGTGAATGAGCGAGTGATTTTTTATTGCAGTGGTGGAAAGGCAAGAGCAGAGAGATCGTATGTGGAATGTGGTAGGTGGTTAGACTTCTTCCAGCTGCATTCCTGTCCTTCCCACACTCCCAATCAGCAATATCTTCTTTTTCTTTATTTTTTTAAAATTTCAGAAGATCAGGGGTAAACCTATTTTGCATACCTACTTTGTTTTTTGTACAAATTGATTTCAATTATAAGTGCACCCCCCCACCTAGACAGTGTACCCCATACCCAATACGTGTGAATTTGCTCACTCCCTCTTTCTCCCAGCTTCATTTTCTTTGAGATTTACTTCTGCACGTGCCCTTAAGAGTTGATGGATCAGTTCCAATCTGGTACCAAGCACATGTGTTGGTTTCCCCATTCTTGAGATGTTTCACTTAGAAGATTGGCCTTCAGTTCCATCCAGGTTGTCACAAAAGATACTAGATGACTGTTTTTATGGCTGAGTAGTATTCTATAGTATGTATAGACCACATTTGATTAACCTATTTTATGTATTGGTGGGACTTCAAACTAGTACAACTTCTATGGACAATTGTGTGGAGATACCCCAAAGAACTTAAAGTATACCTACCGGTTGATCTGGCAAATCCCACTGCTTGGGTATATAGGCAAAGGAAAAATAGTCTTCATACAAAAAGAACACTAATACTCAAATGTTTACAGCAGCACAACTCACTATTGGAAAGATGGGGACACTATCCACATAGCAATTTATAAGACAATGGTTCCTTGACCGCACAAAACAAGTCCATAGGCTCCTGAATCTGTTCTCCATCTATCAGTGATGAGTGTCTTAATTTCACATCCCAGCGTAGGATAATGACCCAACACTTCACACACCCTTCTGTAATTATCCTCAACTTCCTTGCTTCATTGTTTTAAGGTGCAGGTGCAGACCTTGAGTTTAAATGGATTGGGGAGTGAAGACAGTATCCAGATATCAAATAAGAAAAATCAGGAATATTTTTTGATTAAGGCATTTCGAATAGATTCTGTGATTATATAAATTACTTTAACTGGCACTTACATTGATCAGGGTGTGTTAATGTTGTTGAGAGAGGTGCTAGAAGGATCCCACCCATAAACTTGAAACAGAAATACTATCCCTTTCACTTCTTTATGACTCTAAGAAAACATATGTGTTCTAAAGATCTTTCTGCGTTGCAATGCCAGAAACATAACCCAAACGAGTAAAGATAATTTTGACTTTTATATTATTGGAAAATCCAAGGATGGAATTAAATTTTAGTATTTCTGGACTCAGAGGCTCAAGCACCTTGTTTTTCTTGGATTGAATTCTTTCCATTGTGGATTCTTCTCATGAAGCTTCAAATAAGGTCCCAAGCAGCTTGAGGATTTTATCCAACCAACTTGGCAATTCCAATGTTTTTATAGTGTTTTTGTAAAACAGTACTTTCTAATAAGTTCTACAATAATCCCAGATTTCGGTCTCATTGCCCTGAGTTGGGTGGCATTTATATTCTTTAGTCACTTCTTGTGATCAGAAGCATGGTGATGCAGATTGGTTTTAATCAATGTGCTCATGCATGACTATTAGATTTCTTTTTTTCCTTTATTTTTATTTTATTTTGTTTTTAATTAAGTCAAATACACATAGATCATGAATATATTTATGCATCTGTGGGGTACAATGTGTTGATTTTTTTTTATACAATCTGACATGGTTACGTCAAACCAATTGACATAGCTTTTGCCTCATTTACTTGATTATTTGGTAAATGTTAGTGGCCTCCTCCAGACGATAGAGGTAAGTGATGGTTGTGTGGCCTCCTGCAACAACCTTGTGCCAGGTATTAAGGAAATTCAAGTGTGAGGAATAGTGCTGACAAGTGCAAGCATGCACAATGCCCCCAGATAAAGCAATTACTGTGGTGTCAGCATGGCCTGGCTTTATTTTTGGTGCTTCAAATGCAGCAGAAGTCTGGTGACAAGATTTAGCTCACCGTGGTTGCAGGAGACAGGTAAGCAACAAGTTTCTGTAGCATGTCAATTGCCATAGGGTCATTAAAAAGTTAAGCTGATAGTAGTTGTTGACAAGGGCCTAGATTCCTCTACCTCCCTGAGTTTTGTATCCTGTTTATTCAAGGACAAGAATGGTTCTAAAATACTTCGACCCAAATGCCCACATCTTGAAAGCTACTAATTTACTAATGAAAACCCTTCTCTAATATCCATTATGTTCATTAACCAGGCAATAATTTTAACTGTAAAAAGCTAATTCCAGTGTGTAATTATGCTAATTAAAAAAATTCTGATGTCAGTTAAGATAAAATATTTGAAATGCTACCACCAGTGGCTTTGGAGTGTGAACTTTGGAATAAAATCTAGTTATCTATACTTGGGATCTGCATTCCAAGTCAGGGAAAACTGATCATCCCCGGGGTAGATTAAAACTTAGGTATATTAATTTTTCTAAAAGTAGCACAGTGTCTATGCTAAAATACTTTAATATGAACTTCAGACCAGGTAATATTTCACTTCCAAATATTTCAGGATGCCTCTATAAAAATCAATATCTTCTTTCATAACCAAAGTAACAGAATTATAACTAATAAAATGGCTGGAAATATCTTAATGTTGTCTAATGTTCCATCTATATCCAAATTTCCCTAATTCCCTGTTCCTTTGATGTCTGTCTGAGCCGCGACCCGCACTCAGCTTCTTGCTGTGTTCTTTTAGTTTTATCTTCTTCAATAGCACCTGCTCGTGAATAAACTTCCATGAGTGGGAAATTATGGCAGTTTTCTGAGAAAACATTTCGTCTTCCAGATTTTGCTGATCATCCTCATACAATGGATCTATTTTTTCTCTTATTTTTTTCTGTAATTCTCTTAAATTGGAAGTTAAACCTAGAGATTTGATTAAATTAAGTTTAAATAGTTCTAGTAAGAAGATTACATATGTGATGTTGTGTATTTTATGAAGAACTTTTTAGTATCATTATGCACTCACGGAGTTCTTATAGATTTAATTCAGATGGCTGCAAATTCCTTTTCTTTTGGGGGTCTATAATTGTTACACTTTTGTGCTGTTAGAGACTCCTCGGTCTGACACCTTGGTTCCTCTGTTTTCGTGGTATGACCCATTTAATCTTTGAAAATATAGCTTTCTTCTAGGGCGGCGCCCGTGGTTCATTGAGTAGGGCGTGGGCCCCATATACCAAAGGTGGCGGGTTCAAACCTGGCCTTGGCCGACCTGCAAAACAGAAAAATAGCCGGGCATTGTGGTGGGCGCCTGTAGTCCCAGGTACTCAGGAGGCTGAGGCAAGAGAATCGCCTAAGCCCAGGAGTTGGAGGTTGCTGTGAGCTGTGTGACGTCATGGCACTATACTGAGGGTGATAAAGTAAGACTCTGTCCCTACAAAAAAAAAAAAAATATATATATATATATATAACTTTCTTGCCTAGCGAGATATTCTAGGTTCAATTTGGATCATCTTTGCTCTAGATGTGAAATAACTCAGGTCTCAGAGACATGCTGGTCTTTGGGAAATTGTGCTAGAAAGCAAAATTTGGGCACTAAAGTTAGCTTATCAGTTTTGCTGCTAGGGTGACATTTGTTCCTAAGCTACTTTGATGAAGTTAGAAAAGATAATATATATTTAAAAATCACTACATCGCATTGTACCTTCTTCATGTTTTGATTCTTTAATTGAACTTTTTCTCTTACACTGATCATCTTAACTCTTAAGAACATCAACAATTATGTGCATTATTTATAATATTAAAATATTCCAGCATAAAGATATCAATATTATCTCTCACAACAAAGCCATAGAATTTAGTCAAAATATTTCTGCAGTAAATTTTATCATTAAAATGCATTCCACCATGAATATATAATTAAAGTTCTGTGTTCTAAAGTCACTTATAACAATTCTAATCTTTATGTGCCTCTGTAAATACTGCTATAACATTTCGTGATATATAGATTTATTATATAATGAATCAATTTATATGTTACTTACTGCTAGTTGAGTTTTGCTTTACACTATTTAAATTTTTAGTAATATTACAACATATATATATAAATATATTAAACTTCTACATCTTTATTTGCTAATTACATGGAAATTCAAAATTTATTTTAAGGTTTTATAAAACTACATATTTTCTTCTCCTTTTTCAAATTATACAATGCCTTCTTTTATCAATCTTTGATACCAAAACCTGGAATGGTGAAATTCAATTAAATTTTGTAGTTAGTATTATTTTGTTACTAGTTGTAAGAACCGTAAATATTTCCAGAAATCTCACATGATTAAAAAAAACCCCACTAAATGTGAATTCAAGTTTGTAGTATTTTTTCTGATCTCTTTTTACTCATAACCTATATATGTATTAAAAAAGCATGCTTATATTTATATGTGTAATTTAATTTATGTATAAATATTTGACTACATTTCTTATTTTAATTATTGGAAATCATAGTATAATGTAGAATTCTAAATTTGTAAAGCTCTTGGTAAATAAAAAGCATTTTATTCAAAAGCAGTATAAATTTAAATTTACTAAAACAAACTAGAGATAAAATACAGTTAAATTAATAAACAGAAAAATGGGCCAAAATTTATAATTTAATTTTATATTAGGAAACTTTAAATGAAACAATTCTTTAAATTTATATTTCTAGAATACAAATTTTCTAAAACTTATTTATGGAAGAACCATGATTACACAATTATAACAAATCTCAATACTACTTCATCTCAAGGACATATCTGTGTTCACATGACTTTTACATAAAATTCTATATATTTAGTTTTGTCAGAAATATATTTTTGTTGCATAACTAAGGAAAGGCCATACTATAAATTTTCATTTTTGTATTTCATATTAACTACTCTTACATAGATAACATTGCATTTAACTGTAGATTCATTTTAAATTTCTTGGCTTCATATTTCAGTATGTTCAAACCAGCTTGTGAAATTTATAAGGCATATCATATATTCCTCTAGATTTTTATTACAGAAAACTAAGAAAATTAATTTAGTGTCTATGTAACTGTGGTGTAGGGCAGGGTTAATATAACTTTTCTGTAGCTGTTGACTATAACACCACAGTTTTTGCTATTGGATAAAATTTTAAAGTGTGTGCCTTAATTTTTTTTTCTCATTTCTTTTTCTTATTTTTGAGACCTTAGCCTTAAAAGAGTACATGCTGCTTACATTTTCCCTGGCTGTCTTTTTCAACTAGGCACAATTATATCTCTTTCTTTAGCTTAGGATTATATTAAACAATTAAATGATCAGTTTCAAAATAGTCGATTGACATTCTTTCTTAGCTTCTTACAAACACATTTAAACAAATTAATATTTGGGCCAAAATTTCTCCACATAAAGCCTTCAACCATACATTTTTAACATTTGAATATTTTATACCAATTTAAATGTTTAAATTTTATTTTGTTATTTTTTTAAATTTTTTTATTAAATCATAGCTGTGTACATTAGTGCAATCATGGGGTACAGTATGCGAGCTTCATATACAATCTGAAATATTTTCATCCAACTGTTCAACATAAGCAAATATTTAAATTTTAAATATTAAAAATAATTTAAGGTTTTTTTTTTTTTTTTTTTGAGACAGAGCCTCAAGCTGTCACCCTGGATAGAGTGCTATGGCATCACAGCTCATGGCAAGCTCCAATTCCTGGGCTCAAGTGAGTTTTCTGCCTCTGCCTCCCAAGTTGCTGGGACTACAGGAGCCCACCACAACACCTGGCCATTTTTTAGTTGCAGCCGTCATTGTTGCTTGGCAGGCCCAGGCTGGATTCGAACCCGCCAGCTCAGGTGTACGTGGCTAGCACCTTAGCCCATTGAGCTACAGGCGCCGAGCCATAAATTAAGGTTTTAAAAAAATTATTCCTGAAACTTTGAAGTTTACAAAAGTCACTTCTCCCCCCATACATATGTAATAGCTGGTATGAATTAAGTACTCAGAACTTTTTGGAGGGAAGAGTTCTCTTCCTATAAAACAAAATTTCCCTAAGTTTTAAAACAGAATTGCCAACTGTTACATATGTTTAAATTTTAATATGTGATTAATACCTAGATTCAGACTAGAACTTTAAAAATAAAGCCTCTAGTCTCTGGTCTTTTGCAACTTGGTTTAAATTGAGAAAGGAGTGATTTTTGTAAGTTTCCAATAAGTTAAATTTCCTTACTTTGATGCTGCTTCTTCTGAAGGGCAAAAAAAGAGAATCTTTTCCAGATGTTCAATTTTTGTTTTTGAAATGTGATTTTTTTTCAGTTCATTACATTAAAATATTAAACCGTAGTCACTTCTTAAACTATTTAAGATGCATTTACGTCCCATCATTTTATTTATAAATCTAAAAACTTTAACAGTCTTGTTTAAAGGATTCCAAATCAATGTCAAGCTCTGTCTACAAGTTCAGTCAATTATACACTGTGAGTGATTTTACAATGCCTTACAAATACAATATATTTGATTTCCTTCCCCAGTCCTTCAGTTGCCTGATTTAACAAATGTTTGTGACTGTTCAAAATGGTTTTGGAGGGTAGCACCTGTGGCTCAAAGGAGTAAGGGGCCAGCCCCATATGCTGGAGGTGGTGGGTTCAAACCCAGCCCCAGCCAAAAACTGCAAAAAAACAAAAAAACATAAACAAAAACAAAACAAAAATGGTTTTGGAATCATCGTCAATCATCGTCCCCAGGACTTGTCTGGTCCATGTAACCAGTTCAGGCATCTCTCACTTGGCCTGAAGTCTAAGATGAGCTGACATCTCTGCTTCAGCCTTCTTATCAACATTGCACCGTCAGTGGTCAAAAGTGTTTTCTTCAAACCAGGAGATATAATTCTTTCTATTGTAACTCACTCCAAATTATCTTGGATCATAAATACTATTTTAAAATATATTTTGATAAAAGTGATCAAAGTGATCATAAGGGTATGATCAAAAATTATGTTTAAAATGATTATCCATTTTAATCATAAGGATATGATGTTGGATGGATTGCTTCTGAGGACAAGTAAATAAGATTAACCTGCTTATCAAAGCACTTGTCCAAAGCAGAGAGATCTTTGATATTTTTTGCTCATACCAAGAGAAGAGAACTGATCAGTTACAAATATTTGGGGACCTCTGTATGCTTGGAACTTACATCACATGTATTTATAGCACTCTTCTTGAGAAGTCTTCTTAAGAAAAAACACTCAAGTTTTGGGGACTGTGGCTGAAGATCAAATACATAAGCACATAGATCAATGAAAAAGATAGCATTAAAATGGAAGGAGATAGTGAAAACTATAATAGTTTATTTTTCCAATTGATCAAATATTATTAGAGCTCCTTAAAAATAGTAGGTGTGGTCTGCAGTTGATATTTTCATTATAGGTAACAGCTGGATAACTTGAGTAGAAATAAATAAGCGTGCAAGTGTTCACGACTGAATATGAATGAACAACTTCCAGCATCAGACATTTAAATACACAATTGGGGAAGCGGTTGTGGGTGATACAACTGATATTTTAAGTAGTAAGATGAGGGCAGATGAAACTGGAAGTGAAATGGAGTGATTCATAATTTCTAAGACCTTTGTACATGAGCTAAAACAATAAAGAAAAAAGAAAAATATCTCCAGAAGATCAAGAAAGATGAATTTATCTATGTGTCACTTTAACAGCAAAGATGAGAATAAAGTTACTTTAAAATACAAATTATCCCCAAAGGTTTTTTTTTTTTTTTGCAGTTTTTGGCTGGGGCCAGATTTGAACTTGCCACTTCTGGAATATGGGGCCAGCACCCTACTCACTGAGCTACAGATGCCACCCCCTCAAAGGTGCTTTTATGTTAATAATCTATTCACTATTAAAAAGTGAATAGCAGAACACACTTAAAATCTTTTTCAAAGTAATTCAGATATTAATACTAAACAAATTTAAATAAATATATATGGAGAGGGAAATATATGTATATATTCTCAAATAAATCTGGAGAACAGAAATGTTAGTTTTGAACCTTCATTAAGAAACAATCCTGCAATATTTGGAAGGACAAATTTTAGTTATCATGAAACATAATTTCCACATAGTTTCCTAAGTCTCTAAATTTTTTTCTAGATAATTTCACAATCCTTTGTTTTTAAAATACAATATTTGAGAATAGTGTTCAGATGCCTTTTACCTTGTTTCCAAATGTTTCTTATGAATAATACCTCCATAAATATATTTTAGATATTTTTGGAACAGGAAGGATAATTTGATTCTTGCATTAATTACTAACCTACTATGGTCAGAATTCCCTCTTTAATGTCTACATTTTCATCAGAGGCATTGCCATTCAGTACCCAGCAGGATGAAATCCACGTTCTTGGTTTGGCTCAAATGGTCTCCGCCAGTCTCCCCTCGGTCCCTGCTCTGTCACAGAGAACATCCCCTACTCCACCAACACACCCCCACCCATCTCAAATGTCTGCTCACATTATTCCCAAGGCCTGGAAGCTGCTTCTCTCCATTCTCGGTCTCCCTCTTTCTTTCTTATTCTCTTTGGTCCAATCGCCTAATTTCCCTATGCACAATAATTTTCTAAAAATGGTCCATAGATCAGCGGCATTGACATCATCTTAAAGCTTATTAGAAATGCCAATTTTCAGACCCCTACCTCTGATCTACTAAATTAAAAACAAAACAAAAAAACCTGGGGTGGGGGTGCCATCTAAAATGATTCTTATGAGAACAAAAGCTTGAGAAGCAGTGATGTAAGGGGACCTTGAAAAAGGATCGGTCACACCCTTACAGGAGTCAGAAGGAGCAGGGGGCGGTGGTGCCTGGTTATCCAGAGATTGTGAGCTGGGCTAGTGATGAACATAAGGTCTCCTGTGATCTCAACCTTGGCTATATTGGGAATCACCTAAGGAGTTTGCAAACACTGAAAACAAGCTCACATCCCCGGAGATTCTGATCTGGAGAGCAGGCTGGGCTGTGGAATTTTTCAAAGCTCCCCAAGTGCCTCTCTGGTGCAGCCAGTTTTGGTAAGCGCTGCTTCCCCTTCTAGGCTCAGAATGACCTCTGACCCAAGTGTCTGCTGCCATCAATCACCGATGGCCACTGTGATCCCCGCCCAGCATTTCTCTGCTTCACTTTCCCTTCTCCACCACCTCCAGTTCTACTGCTGTTTCTGTCACTTCCCAAGGCTTTGCATTTCGAGCTTTTATGACAGTTCGGTCTGAGGCTCTTCCAGACAAATGCATCATATTCAGCACCTGAAGGTTTGCCTCTTTCCCCAAATCTGCCCTGTTGATGATGGTCTTTCACTGGTCTAAGCAGATATGGACAAGGACCAAGCTTCCACTATATGGAAAGAACCACCTGTAGCCTTCCCTCTGACGGGTTCTAGATGTGCCACATATGTAGATTAGTATTGTAATTTCTCCTCTAATATATTATGCACACCCATCTCAAATGCTGACTCCTACCAGAAAATGTTTTCAACTTCTCAGGCTAATCTGGTTTATCAGTTTTTTTTTTAATGTTTTGAATAAAGTAAGTTGTATTGTAATTATCAGTGTCTTTTTTCCCCCTCCCAGTGGACTGCAATCTTCTTCATACCAGGGATTGTTTTCTTACTGTTTCACTAGCTTGGTACGACTCCCAGCGTTCACGTAACCACTCCGCACATCCCCAGACTTCTGGGCTCAATAAAAAAGTGTTCTAATAAATTGATGCCAATTTTGTGCATGATTGTAGATCACTGATAAAAAACAAATGTTACGAAAGCATCACTGTTAAAATTTACATTAACATAAATGCAGAATATAAACGTCTGAACACAATAACTAAGAAAATGCCATGAAAGCTATGCTGACTAGTTTGATGAAAATATTTCAAATGGTATATAAAATGAGCACATTGTACCCCAGGATTTTATTAATGTACACAACTATGATTTAATAGGAAAAAAAAACTTTGAGAGGTAAGCAACAGATATAAATCAGGTAATCAATAGTTGCTACTATCACTGTGTAAATTAGTTTACCTTGGAGTGTCTGAGAAAGGACAAGTTTTAGATCCTTTCTCAGACCTAGTATATGTGATCTGCATTTACCGAGATCTCAGGTGATTTTTATGTACTTTAAAATTTTAAAAAGCACTCATTTGAAATTTTAAAATCTCAAATGTGTCATTTGTGTTAGAGCCACACGTCAGTTTCCATATATGTTCAAATGTATGTGACTTTCCTAGACATTTTACTGACCTTTTAATATCTAATAAGTGATGTTATGTTAGATTTGAACCTTAGCTATGAAAATAATATTGAGTTTTTAAAAATGAAGGAATTCAATATCTGTCCAAATACCATCATTTAATAAAATTTCTCCTTATTTCTTTCCCTCATCTCATACTTATAATTTCTATAAAGTATAAATGGCACAGAGACTATACTTTTCCTCTCAATTTTTGTTGTAAAGTCAGAGTTGACCAAAGAAGGAATTATAACTTCTAGAAGTTATGCTTTTTTTGTCAATGAAAGTCCTCAAGATACACTGAACCATTTCTGATCACAGAGATTGTAGAGGGAAATTATATATTAGATGTTCAGTCTGTGTAAATGACTTCCAGGCTTTATTCTAACAGAATTTTAATGATTTATGTATGTCTCTGTGTTATCAGGTCTTACTGGTTAATTGTCTCTCATGTTCCACTTTGTCAACATATAATATTCTGCATTGCATTTTTTTGTTTCATATATATTTCCTCAACTTGACTTGAAATTTCTTAAGAGAATGGAATTTATGATAGGATTCTTTGTTTCCTAAGTATGTAGTATAGTACCTAATACGTAGAAAATATTGAATGAATATATTTGAAAGAATAGAAGAAAATATAAAGAAAAAAGATCAAAATGTATGGAGACTTTATTGGGGCAAGGCGATCTTTGTATTTACTCATAAATCTAATGATTTAAATGATAAAAACATCATGGTTTTCTCTTTTTATAGGAAAAAACCCTATTTTTTATACATGTTCCTCTGTGTATCTGGGGTTAATCTTCACAACTGGTTTCTAATGAAAGATCCGCAGGTAATTATTGTGAAGTCACACTTTCAAATATGACTCAGAGAATTCCTTAATCTCTGCTGTGCATCCTTTTTTGCAGTGTGGAATACATCTGGAAGAAGTAAAAAAACATAAATTTCTGAGAGTAGAATTAACCGAAACTCTCATGCCATGCTCTTTTATAGTCTCCATTACATCTTGATGTGAAACTTAGAATCACATGGGCTTTGTTGTGAGAAAAATTTAATGACTTGATCCGTCTCATTTTAATATCCTGTACAGGGATGCCTACCTGCGGTCTGCTTTAAAGGATGCTCTATTATATCATGTTTATGGTCCTGGGAAAGTACATTTATTCAAACATATAAGTTTATAGTAACAAGTATGGCTTCTCATAATTGAAACATTGAGCTTTGACAATAGGGCTAGACTGGGGCATGTAAGCCCTGAGCACCCTCCTGGAGCCATCAGTGTAAGGTGCACAGCCTTGGGTTGACCGAGCTTCTGTAGGGTCCTCCCTGCGCTCTTTCATATAGGACGGACCAACACATATCCGTGATGTTTCCTTTCTCACGTCTCTCTTCCTTGACAGTGCTGACTTCCTCTCACTTGCTCCAAACACCTCCCTGTGAGCCAACTTTGCTTCCTCAGCCTTTCCCATAACATTTGGCATTCTGGATCTCCCAGATAGAGAAGCAGTCTACAGAATTTCTCAATTCAAAAATCTCTCAAAAACAAAACAAACAAACAAACAAGAAAACTCAGCTTGGCATCATGTATAATAAATTCAGATCAATGGGAAAAGGTGTTGAGGTCATCTCATTCAACACCTTATTTCACAGGTAAGGAGCCTGAAGTCTGTGAAGCCTACGGGAAATCTTCCCATGCTTATTCTTGTAGTGGTATTTCCTTCATTTTTGATGACCTCCCTGGCTCATGCTCTTCAACTATTACAACCTCACCATTCTCCATCTCTTATTTGTCGGCTTATCAGCCTCATTATGAAGTCTTATTTCACTTACCATCCTGCTTGGAAGAAAGGCAAGCATTTTAGACCTACTCCGTGTAACAGATTTCAGCTAGTGTGGCCTAGAGAGGAAGAAGGGTCACTAATACAATGAAAGAGCATCTGAAGAATCTTGGACGAGGGGGTTTACAGTACACATAACCTATCCTTAAATATTCTAAGAGTCACACTCATTCCTGAAGGTTCTGACATGCTCTTTAGGGTACTTGGCCTTTTTTAGTCATTGGCTATTATTACCAGACTCAGTATTTTAGCTAAAGAATCACTTATTAGAGATATCTAATTTCACTTGTCTTTGGAATAAGCAGCTTTGAATCAAATATTTCTTCTTAATAAAACACATAGCCTAGCAGAGAGCAGGTAGGTAAATGACATTTAGCAGGAGAATCAGCCTTTAAAATGACCTTGATTTATGCATGACGCTGCAATTTATACAAAGCTACCAAGCCAAAGTTTTCTTCTTTGGAAACACACTTCGCAACTGTGTTTTAGGGCTTAGGTCATAAAATGTATGGAAAATGCCCAGTGTAGGTCGTTCCTTTCCCAGTGCTTTATCCCTTTTTCTTGCTGGTAAGAATGATGAATGCAACAAGTCACTGTTAGTGGCCTTGTGGGAGGAAGAAGTTGAAGAGCAGGGCCTTTCTTTTCTGAGAAAGTAACACTCTAATCTTGGATGAGGTGTTATCTGCCCTATAAATGATGACTTGCTGCTTTTCACATGGGAAACTTGTGGCCCTCCAGATTCCCAAGTGCAGCCCCACACTTCATGGTAGAAATCCCCTTATTATAGGGATTTTTTCTATAAAATTTGGCTTCAGTCAAAAGGCCACACTCAAGTATGTAGAAAACTACATGTGGGCTGGAGGCTGCAGGTTCTCCACCCCCACCAGAGTTCTGCAGAGAAGGGGAGGTCCCCTCAGCTTCCATATTAATCCCCATGCCTGGGTGACAGAATATCGTGGCTCATAAACATTGTAGAGTGAGTGTTGCTTTATTATTTACTCCTCCAAAGAGAAACATTGATCAAACTCAACATATCTGCACCAGTGATTTATTATTCTATTTTATTCTCTTAGTAGAGGACTAATGATTGAGATAAAGTCTGTTCAGTTATTGGAGAAATAAATACATACATTGCTTGTTTTTTTTTTTTTATTACATCAGAACAATTTGAAATCTTTAATGTTACACTGGGTTTCAGATAGCTTAGAGCATAAAGTCCCATATTTCCCCAAGTGTTTTGACCGAAGTGGTCTTTTCTACTGAATTTGTTTTTTGTTTGGGGTTTTTTATTTTTAAATAATTAAAGCATAATGTTCTGAACTCTGAAATGCACTGTGAATGTTTAAGCTTATAAATAAGTCACGACGATGGGGGAAGTTTGAGGCATGAACGTCTGTAACTTTGATCTCCAGAAAAGGAAGAACTATTCCCACACAAGGAAATTAAAGGAGGACTATGAAAGGCTCATGAACCAGAAAGCTCTTCCTGGGAAACCCCAAGTCTGCAGAGAGAAGTGAAGTAGATATATCTCTTCCCTGTAGGTCTGACATTTATTCAGTGGTCAATGGGTCTACAACTTGTTTTGTTACATTAGCGTACCCATGGTGTCTGGAATGGGGTATAAATGCTGACGGAAGTTGCCCTGCGTACGGTTGCCTGTCTCTCCTCTACTCCTTAGGCTCAGAATTGGCTGAGTGCTCCACTTCCTATGAAATCTACCAGCCACTCTATGGATTCTCTTCTTTCCTTGCATAATCTTAATTGCTAATGTTTTCAACTGCACTCTTACCAATATCATCAATTCCCTTGCCTCCCTATTGCTCTGAATTTCTGACCTAGCCTGAAGACGTTCACCCCAAATCAGTGTGATAGGTCTCTTTCTGTTCATGCAACTGAAATTTTGTCTGTTGTTGCAAAAAGGGAAAAAAATGAGTCACTGAACATCATGACTTTGTGTATCATTGCCATTAATTATTCTGTCCTACAGCTTCAACTGGACCAAGCACTACCTGTGTGTCATTTTACATGACCTGGTCAAGAATTTTCACCACTTTTCTTAAAAATGACATTGACTTTCACATCATGCTTCACTCCTGCTCCAAATGACAACTTTGTATTTGGTGTAAGCTAGAAAGTTTTAGAAATTCAGCTGAGTATAGCACACATTGCAGACAGCTTTTGGTCTACTGCTAAGGGGCACACAACCATGCGGGTCTTTTGTTTCTTTTTTAAATTTTCTTAATTTTTTTCTTTTTTTTACTATTACATATACATGTGTTTATTAGATTTCCACTTTTTGCCTTCACAATATTAGAAAGGCTTAAAATTTAACAACAATAACAATGTTTAAGGTAAGGACTAGAAACAAAAACCTCACAAAGAACAAACAGAGATAAATAAAAAAGTTGTCTTTTAAAAAATTTTTTAATTTTTTATTCTGAGACAGAGTGTCACTTTATCACCTTCAGTAGATAGGCATCATAGCTCACAGCAACTTCAAGCTCTTGGGCTCAAGCGATTCTCTTCCCTCAGTCTCCCGAGTTGCTGGGAGTTACCAGCACCCAAAACTACTCCCGGCTATTTTCACAGAAAGGGTCTTGCTCTGACTCAGGCTGGTCTCAAACTCCTGAGCTCAGGCAATCCACCTGCCCCACCTGCCTCAGCCTCTCAGAATGCTGGGATTACAAAGATACCTCACTGGGCTATGGGTGTCTTTATAAAACATATAAGAATATCTTAAAAAGAGAAAATTTAAAAGTATAAAAATTGGTAATGTAAACAATTTTTTAAAAAATGGCTTCAGATGTAGTTTTTGTCTACTTTTCCATATTCCGTATTTGGATGGATCTGGAGACCATTATCCCATATGAAGTATCTACAGAATAGAAAAAAAAAAAACCATCATGTAAACTTGCTGTTGAATGAAATTAACCAATGAGCACACGTGTGCACAGCAAAGAGAACTGAAACCAAGCAGTGGGGAGGGGAGAGAAGGCGAAGGGGTGAATCGATCTAATGGATACGATGAGCACTGTTTGGGTGATGGGCATACTTGTATCTGTGACTCAAGCATTACAAAAGCTACCCATGCAACCAAAAATATTTGAACTTTGTTAGTATTTTGCAATAAAATGTCTCATTCATTCAGTTTTGTTTTTGCTGTATTTGCTTTTGAGGTCTTAGTGATAAATTCTTTATCCAAACCAATGTCCAGAAGAGTTTTCCTGTTTTCTTCTAGAAGGTTTATAGATTCGGGTCTTCCGTTTACATCTTCAACCCATCCTGACTTAATTTTTGTATGAGGTGGCAGATAGGGACGTAGTTTCACACTTCTGCAAGCAGCCACCCACTTTCTCTAGCACTATCCATTGACTAGGGGGTTCTTTCCCCAGTATGTGTTGTTACCTTCTTTGTCAAAGATCAGTTCGTTGTAGGTGTATAATTTTTTTTTTTTTTTGTAGGTGTATAATTTTATTTCTGAATTCCCTTTTCTGTTCCATTAATTTATGTGTGTGTTTGTTTACCATCATTACACAGTTTTGCTCACTGTACCCTTATTGTATACTTTGAAAGTGGGTAATATGATGCTTCCAGATTTGCTCTTTTTGCTTAGGATTGCTTTGGTTATTTTGTTTCTTTTTTTTAAATTCCACATACAATTTAGAGTTGTTTTCTCTAGTTCTGTGAAAAATGACATTAGTATTTTGATAGAAAGTGTACCCGAACTATAGATGACTCTGGTGTGTGGATATTTTAGGACCATTGATTCTTTTCATTTACATTTTATTGCATTTCATCCTGCTGACCACTGCCATCCTCATCATGATATTATTGTTTATACTGGATGCTATATGGATAGAAGAACTTGCAATCCTGCAATATAGTAGCCTGATTGAAATAAACCACTAGAGTCATTTGTAGAGAATCAGGTATAGAAGCAGTGAGGCCTGGGTTTCCAATGACGTTGGGGATATGAAAACAAGTATTACATCTGCTTTCCAGAATCAAGGATTTTATAGAAATGAAAGTTTCACCTATGCCTGACACAGGGCTATGCACTATATTATATGGACAGGCACTGCACTGCCAGGCATAACTAAAAAGTGGTAGAAGGCAGAGGTGAATATAAACTGGAGTATTTGAATATTCTGATAAGATTTTTCGAAACAGAGTAAGGTGTGAATATTCAGGGAGGAAAGAAAACTAATGTAAAACAAAGACATGACACATAAACGTGAACACGTATTAAAATCTGGAGAAGAGTTCAGAATAGTCTCCTATTTTATTTGCTTATGATCAGCAGAAGATGGGGAAACGTGGTTTCTCCACTAACCAAGGCTAATGTTTTGTTTGAGTGTTTTTCTTTTACCATTAAATTTCTTCCTGTCTCATAAATAGTATCCCAGTTTTGGTAAAGAACTATCACCCATGGGCATTAAGGCAAACCAAGTAAACATTTATAAGGAGCAGTTAGTTCCTTTCTTCCTGGCTCTGATTTTATCTACCCAATTAATTATTTATTCCGAACAAAGAACACAGCCTTCCTGCACTCTCTTCATCCCTTTGAATTAATCAGCAGCAAAGGAAGGAAAGGCAGGGAATGGACTCTGTGTGGAGGGATAAGAGAATTGTGCACAGCTATTGTTTTAAGTGCCGTGAATTTGACAGTAGTCAGTTGGTAATAATAATAAAAAAGTAATTTATATTAAGCACATCTTGTGAAAGGTTATCATATAGAGAATGATGACTGGTTACAACTAGGCACAAAAAAAAGATGATCTAGATTTAAGTATTAGTAGGCTATGTTATTAAAAAAGACAGTCTTATTTTTCCAGGTAGACTTTAACATAAATGAGAATGAATATTCATTTTTTTTTTAATTTTGCTGGGGCCGGATTTGAACCCGCCACCTCCAGCATATGGAGCCGGTGCCCTACTCCTTTGAGCCACAGGCACCACCCGATTATTCATCTTTTAAGAACATTCTCTTAAAGTCTGTGTGTAGCTAGGGGGATAGAGTCAAAGATTACCTTATGAAAAGGTTTTATTTTTTTTATTTTTTGTCACTTAAAATTCTAGAGAATTGCCCTTTTTCTCTCTCCCCATCTCTCTTTTTCTCCCTCTCCCCTCTTTTCCCCTTTCTCCCCCACTCTTTTCCTCTTCCCTCCTCCTTAATGCTGCTCTGCAGCATCCCCCACCAACAAAGACCTTTGGTACAAAAAAAGAAAATTCTAGAGAATTGATATTTAAACACAATCCTTGGTTGGGTGGATAGTAATTTCCATTATGATTTTGTTTCCTTTTGGAGATGAATCCTTAACTCCCAATTTTCCAATGGAGTAGATCCATCCTGAAAGATGAAGACACCTGGTCAATGTCACAGATCTTGCCATGAAGAGTCCTTGAAGCATGTCTTGAAATAAGTTTCAACTTATAGGTGAAGAAATTGAAGCAAAAAATAGTTAAAACGGAACATTTAGTGGGAGCAGGATTTGAATCTCCCGCCTCCCACACACGTGTGCTCTCCACTCACTGTGACTCCGCCCACCTTCCCTACTTACACGGAGGACCTGGGGGTGACAGCGAGTGTACCACGTTTCCCTGAACACAGAGACACAATCAGTAGCAGAAACACAAAAATCCACTTGGTTCTACTGCTATTTGTCCTTTAACAACAGGATAAAATGTTAAAATACAAGTATTGGTAGTGCATGTCCCCATTCCTTGCTAACGAAAGATTTAATATTGGTTGTGCAAATAGTCTTTCAGGCTTTTGTTAGTGAGGTCAGGAGATACCTGGAAGAAAAAGCAGAGAGAGAGAGAGAGAGAGAGAGAGGAGAGAGATATTGATTTTATCAACATCTTCATTAGAAACAGCTTTGAGTGCCTTATGGAAGGAGAGAATATTGCAAAGTCTGAAGGAAGGAGTGAGTGAAGCAATGGAGGGGAGGTTGGAAGGGCAGAAAAGGAGAAGAGATAATTTTTTAAGCAACTGAGACAAGAGGAAATCTCAGAAAAAAGGTGTCCATGGAGGAGTTTTAGGCAATCTTACTGTGCGTGCAGGTATAATTCCTTACCTTCTCCTTGGCTCTCCACTGCCTTCACAAAGGAATTCAGTAAAATCCTGCATTGCTCTTTGATACTTTAAAAGTCAGAGTGCTAGGAAAATTTGTGAAGTCAGATTGCATGGTGGTAACAAGGGGATGTATCCACAATCACTTTGTGTGAACGGAAAGACCCATTTCTTTGGTTCGTTCTTCTCATACCTTTAGTCACAGAATCTCCTACCTCATTTCAAAATTTCATTATCATGAAATAATATTTCATTTTTAATCTTTTCTTCATTTATTTTTTTTCCTTTGGAAACTAAAGGGAGTCGTTTTTTGTTCAGAAAAATTCTTCAGTATCTTTTCTATTCCCAGCAGTCTTTCTGTACCCAGTCTGTCAAATTTCGGAGTTTACTACCGTGTGCTTGAAAACTACCTTCAGCATAAAACCTGTGCTCCTTCTCTGGCATCTGAGACCTGTAATGATGGATCTGTATCTAGACATGACCCAACTCATCACTCTCCCCTTGGCACAAGGCAAGTGCGCTGAATACATCAAGCCACCTTGAGCTCCCCAGACTTGCTGCTATTCTTAACTGTGATTTTCTGCACACTCCACATGGCTGTCCGTAATGTGCTCCATTGGATAATGTGCACTCACGGTTTTGGCCCAGACTTTCTGTGGGGTTAGAAATCCCCACATGTATGTCTCATCTGAGTGAACCACTAATGGGTTAAATTGGCTTTTGCCTTCACAGCAAAGGCAAACAGGTTTGGGCTACCCTGAGGCAAACACAAAGACTGTTTTCTGGTCATCAGAAATAGATACTTTGAAGTTTTTGCAGCCCTGGGTTCCAAGGAGTTAGAAGCTGAAAAGCTTCTTGCCTTGGAGACATGGTCCAGAGGTTGACGAAATGTTTTACATTTTGTCAAAAGCCTAGAGATCTCAGCACTGTGGAGAAACAGTTATAAATCCATTTAAGGTTAACTTGGTGAGTGCTTGAGGAGTTTCAGAAAGCAGTTCCCCTGTAGCTCTGTCTCTCTTATTTGTATATAGATTTCTTACGCAAAAGCTGAGGCTCATTTACAAGAAGTTAAGGTAAAAGAGCACTGTGCTGGTTTGCAGACATGATGTCTGCCACTTAGGTTTGAAGTTAGATAATGGTGAATGTTGTAAATCATAGATTAAGTGTACATGTGACTGCCAATGTATATAAGGTGGTCAGAAATTTAATTTGCTACATGCCACAACAGAGCTTGTAGCTTCCTTCTTACACCCTTTTTAACATTACAGTGCAAATTTACACCTGAGGCAAAGCTGCAGCCCCTTGCGTCTCCGGTCATGCAACACTTTCAGGAAAAAACCTTTCACTGTAATCTTTTAAAGGAGGGTGAACCTGTGCACACAGTGGTGCCTCCTCCCAGGAGAGTTGAGGTGTGGAACTGCCCTGGAGAAGCCTTGACTCCTGAATTACAGCTTGTCTAGATTCTGAAATTCTCTTTGTTATATCATCTGTTGTGAGATGGCATACAGTAAATCATGCTGTTCATCTTAACCCCAACTGTCCAAAATCTTTAAAGAGTTGAACATTTGTTAATATGAGTAATAAAATAAGGCATATAGGGCAGTCTATGTAGTGTATTAGGAAGAGAAAAAGGGTGGGGGGTGTCTTTGCATGCCTGTAGTGCCTCCTTCATGTTTGATTTTTATTTTATTTTAATTTTTTTGGCGGTTTTGGCTGGGGCCGGGTTTGATCCCACTACCTCTGGTATCTGGGGCTGGTGCCGTACTCCTTGAGCCACAGGTGCAGCCCCTGGTTTTTATTCTTTTCAGCCAGTTCTGGTGTTAACAGTCTGCAGTGTCCTTTCCTCCCCAGGTTTCCCCTTTACCACTTGGTCACCAGGCAAGTTTTCCAGTATCTTCAAAATTTATTTTCTAACAACTGACTTTTGAAGGACAATTTGGGGACCAAACAGGAAAATGCACCTTATCTTCACTGTCAACTTGGTAATTTTTCAAGCCCAAATTTAGAAAGCAGAGCAAAGTGGTAAGACACCTTCTGCATTGTATCCTGTGTCATGCTCCTAGAGCACAACACGTTTCTGTAGGTAACCAAATACGAAATATCAGAATTTTCATGATATCAAAGATGCTGCAGGGAAAACCTGACCACAGATCTGAAAAAACAAACAGTCACTGAAGAGTCATTTGCTGGGCAAATGTCACTGTTCTGTTCCCATTACTTCAACTAGTATCTCATCCTCTGGAACTGCCCTTCTTACTTAAAGAAATCCAAGTTCAAGTGTGCTCCAAGTTGACAGACTTGAACTTAGAGGCTTTTATGCTTTTATGTTTGATTTTTCATTAGGCAGCATGGTGACCTCTTTTTTTTCCCCAATCTTTTATTTTATTTTTACTTTGGCCTCTGATGGTGATAGCAAGTCTCTCTCCTTCGATTTAAATATAATTGAATTTGAGATTAGCTGTTCCCAGATGCTGGTAAATCTTGCCATGTGTTGCCTGTAAACAAATTCCAACTTCAATTTGAATAGCACCTCTCACATCAGTGCCCCAAATTGCTTCACAGTGATACATCATCAATATTTCACAACATGGCATCACTGGGCAGCATGTTCAGTGATTCAGTCATCACTTCAAATAATCTAGCGCTGGAATATTCCTGGGAAACAGGTCTTCTTTTAAGTGATACAGACTTAATATTTTCCAAGCATTGTACCCTTGAGCCATGTTTAGAAGAACAGGGGTACCATTTACATTTGAATCAAACTATATAAACAAATAAATAAACCCCTGCTGCATATGAGGCTGGACAATTAAGTTGGTGAACTCATCCTCAAGTGCCATGTACCTCATTGCTGAGTATCATCGGGGTCACCTTGGAGGCACCGCTCCTGGGAATCTACACACTGGACTGATGCCAGCACGTAGTCCACCCTTTGAAGCAATTTAGGAACTCTTCTGGAAGGATCATCAGAGCTCTCATTGTAGAAAGGTCTAACAATTAAGTTCTCATCCTATATAGAGATCTGATTGCTAAGTATCACTGCAGGTGCTTTTGAGGGATTCACTTTTCGAGTCCCCACTGGTGACCCTAGTGCCACTCAGCAGTGAGGTATGTAACACTTTTTCAGGATGGGTTTGTGAACTTCATTGTCTGACCTTGTGTAAGTACCTACTTGATACTCGAATAGAGTCTCTGAAGTATTTTTAAAAATTAAGAATCAAAGTTTGTTATTTTATTTGAAAAATTAACTTAGATAAATGCCTGATTACTACCCCATGGGAAGGCAATTCACCCAGCTGCAAATGAGAAAGGTAATTTTAGACCTCTACTTCTTCCTCCACACCACATGTAATGCCTGTCTTAACGCTTCTAGAATTCGTGTTATTTCTTTTTACCCTATTGTTGTATCCATAGTCAAGGTCCTTATGTTTCACTTTGATTATTTCAGCACCAATCTGATCATTTTTATGTTTAATCTAGTTTGCTTATAATATCCTAACTTACCACCCTAGATATTTCTTGCAGTAAGAATCATAATGAATTTTCTGTAATGAAAATGGACAATGTCTCTCCTGACCTAAAACTCTCTGATGACTTCAATACATTTGGTAGATTTTGGAGGGCCTAACATCCTTAGCATGGCAGACAAAGTCTTTCATGAATGACCCCTATCTACACCTCTATCCACTCACCCCTCCTTTTTTTTTTTTTTTTTGTAGAGACAGAGTCTCACTTTATCACCCTCAGTAGAGTGCTGTGTCATCACAAGCTCACAGCAACCTCCAGCTCCTGAGCTTAGGTGATTCTCTTGCCTCAGCCTCCCGAGTGGCTGGGACTATAGGCACTCACCACAACACCCTGCTATTTTTCTGTTTTTGTTCACAAAAATTCACAAAATGAGCCCCTGTGTTTCCTCTATGCATGGTATTCTTCAAAGTTTACTGGAAATGTCACCTTTTCTGTCATCTCTCAAATTTTGAACTCATTGAATCTTTTTTTCAAAAATGCATGCTTACTCTGTTCTCTTGCTCACTAGAGCAAGGTATGTTATAGTCAATCTTTAGTGCTTGACACTTGATATCTGAATTTAGTACAATGTAAAGCAATAAAATCTCCATATCACTTGTATTTTGTATTTATTGTATAAAGCTATATGTTAGGCTAAAATATCAAACATTTTAATTCTTTTTTTTTTTTGCAGTTTTTGGCTGGGGCTGGATTTGAACCCACCACCTCCAGCATATGGGGCTGGCACCCTACTCCTTTGAGCCCCAGGTGCTGCCCCATTTTGATTCTTACTATTTTACAAAAAGACGAACCTGTTTTAGAATCTATAGGGCCTCTTAACAGACTATAAGGCACAAACCCTTCTGCATACAAAATTTTCATACATTCTTCAAAGCATTCACAAATGCCTTGAATACAATTAAGGGATTTGCAACTCAATACCCTGAACCAAGGTGTCGCCATGTTGGTAGGTAAGTACATCACTGAGGAATTCATTTATTTGTGTGTATTTGTTCTCTCTCACTGTCATTCAGAGAATCATGGAACCCTTGGCCTCATAAACCTTCCAAATACTCTTTAGTCCCATTTTATATGTAAGATATGAAGTATCACTGTACTCTTTACATCACAGGCTTTCCCCTCTCCTGTTAAATGTTATTGAGAGAGAGTGAAGATACCACCTCTTGAACTTGTCCACATCAGCTTTGTGGGGAACAGGGAAGGTGTCCCAATCATCTCCCAAATGGTTTAAAAACTCAGGGGAAAGAAAAGCAGCATGGCTGGGGTGATGGCTCCTGTTTGTGAGCTGGGCTTACATGATTCAAACCTCACACCAGTAACAAAGGAGGAAGCCCTCAAGCTTTCTCAGGGAGGCTTCAAAAAGGGCAGTAGTGAAACATCAGAAATTGGAGGAAGACTCTTCAGGGCAAAATATATGCAGTATTCATGTGCAGAAAACTACTACAAAATACTGACATAAGAGACCAAACAAGCATCCAATTGCATAGAGTGAAGATGTGATATTGTTAAGATGTCAATTCTTTTCAACTTGATCATAGATTCAATGCAATATCAATCAACATCCCAGAAAGCTATTTTGTCTATATTTACAAAGTGTTTCTAAAATTTATATGGACTGGCAAAAGACCCAGAATAACTAACACAACAGTAATGCAGAAAAACGAAATTGAAAGACCTGCATTATTAGATTTCAAAACTCCATACATAGTATATATATAAAGAGAGAGACAAGAAAGAGACAGACTGCTGATTTTAAAGGCTGATCTCATTTTAAAAATGATTTCACTGAACATCTTTAATGTTTGACTCACACTTGGGTAGAGGGGTCTAGCAAAGGTGACATATAAAATTAACCATCGCAGACACTGACTATGACGCATCATGATTTAGGAAAGTGCAAACTTTTTTCTTTTCTGCCACACATTAGAAGAATTTCTTGGGTCACACATGAAATACAAAAACACTAGTGAAAGCTGATGAGCAAAAATAAATAAATAAAATCCTGCACACACGTTTTGCAATCTCTGACACCACAGATAAGGAAAACAGTCCTCAGATAATCTGCATGTGGTCCATGGGCTGTGGGTTGGACACCCCTGTATGGAATAGAGAACAAGGCCCATACAAATACATTCAATTGGCTTTCACAAAGGTGCAAGGGTAATTCAATGCAATGACTGTATTATTCACAAATTGTGCTGGCACAAGGAGGTGTCTATATGGACAAAAAAAGAGTGAACCTGGACACAACCCTTATATATTACACAATCGAACTCAATTATAGACCTAAATTTAAAATGCAAATGTTAAAATGTATAGGAGTAAGCAGAAAAAGCTACTGAGACCATAGAGTGGGTACTGACCTGTTAGATACAACCCCAAATAATGATTCATGAAAGAAAGAACTGGTAAATTAGACTTTACTCAAATTAAAAACTTCTGTTCCATAAAAGGCAACATTGACAGAGTAGAAAGACAAGCCACAGATTGGGATAACATATTTACAAAACACATATTTGATTAAAGATTGGCATTCAAAATATAGAAAGATCTATTAATTTTCATTGATAAGAAAAAAAATCAAAATGGTCAAAATATCTGAACAGACACCTCATCAAAATGGCCTACAGATTCTAAATACGTCTATGAAAACACATCTTATTTATTTTTTAGGGAAATGGAAATTAAAACAAGTACAGTATATGACTATACACCAGTGGTTAAAAATTAAAAATCTGCTGATTCCGGTTGTTTGTGAAGATGTGGCACAATGGGGCTGAGAGTTGGTGCTCCCACTGTGGGAGATCTTTCAGTATCTTGAAAAGTTAGACATAATCTTTCCATACCATCCAGGAATCACACTTGTAAGGTTTTATCCAACAGATCTGAGACCTTGTCTACACAAAATCCTGGCCACAAATGTTAATAGCGTCTTTGTTCATCATTGTCCAAAACTGTAGGCAACCAAGACAGTCTTCAGTAAGAACACTCAGAAGAACATGTGTATTTGTACATTGGAATACTATTTCATGATAAAAAGGAACGAGCTATCAAGCTACGTGAAGAATAGATGGATGTTTAAGGCACATTGCTAAGTGAAGTAATCTAATATGAAAAGGCTACATATTTTCTGGCTCAGCGCCTGTGGCTCAAGCAGCTAAGGCACCAACCACATACACCTGAGCTGGCAGGTTCAAAACCAACCCGGGCCCACCAAACAACCATGACGGCTGCAACAAAAAAATGGCCGGGCATTGTAGCGGGCACCTGTAGTCCTAGCTACTTGGTAGGTAGAGGCAGGAGACTTGCTTGAGCCCAGGAATAGCAGGTTGCTGTGAGCTGTGATGCCACAACACTCTATCCAGGGTGACAGCTTGAGGATCTGTCTCAAAATAAACAAACAAACAAAAAGGCTACATATTTTCATATGTGTATGATTTCACATATATGGCATTCTGCGAAACGAAAACTCTGGATAGGCCAAGCAGATTAGTGTTTTGATAGTTCTTTGGGGAGACATTGATAAGTGAAGCACAGGGAATTTTTCAGGGTAAAGAAACTATTTTGTATGAGCTGTAACTGTGGAAATATGTCACCACACATTTGTCAAAATCCATCTATCTTTACAGCACAAAGAACAAACATGAAGGCATGAAAATGTAAAAAAGCAAAAAAAAAAATTAGACGATCAGGGAAGCGTATCGTGAATTGCATAATGTGCAATGAAGGAATCCGTAAGTAGTGAAAATGAATAAAACAACTGCTGAAGGTGATAGGGGAGAAGACGCTGAGCAAAGAATTTTGGAAATGAGGAGAGTTTACAAAACTAAAGATAATGTACTATGGTGCATGATATCTATGGTAATGATAAAATTATTCCATTTTATATATGAAATAATTATATTTATATAATTATATTTATGGGGTGTATATGTCAGCAATTTAACAGTTAAGTAAATGAATGGTACAAGCCAGGTCTCCACTATTGTAGGTTACAAATAAGCGCGTAGTAGAGGCTTAGAATGACCCATGTGGGAGTAGTCCGGGATTGGAGGCATCCACATGAACTGAAGGTCTAACGCATTGAGACTCCAACAATGAGCACACGTGGCATCTAGAAATGGGTTTCTAGGTCACGTCATTTCACATGCACACCCCAGTGAGGAACTCCAGAGGAATATAGATGCTAACGGAAAGAGCTCCGTGTTGCCAAATCTGGAACAATTTATGCGTCAAAATAAAAAAAAGGAATATTGAATTTTAGACCAAAGTGTAAAATAAATGTCTATGATTTTACATTGATATAAATAATTAGAGGAATAAATACATGTGAGGCAGTAGACAAAATTTCCCAGGCAGAATTTCAAATGATTTATTACATATGCTGCCATCAAGAAGATGGAGTGTGAATCCTTTTCCATAAGTGTGGGTTACATATGGCAATTGTCTTTTACAGAGTACTCTATAAAAGAGGAAAGTAGCCTTGGCGCCAGAGTCAGGTGGTCAAGGTCAATATCATCAGTGGTAACTCATGGTGACATGTAGCAACCTGTATAGCCTATGGCTGGGCAGGGGGGCTGAGACTTATAAGAAACACCTGTATAGCTCAATAATGGAACATCTGGGTGGAAAGGGCATGGAGAGGGAGTTTTCTCTCCTAACAAGCATGAGAGCTCACAAGATGAGAGCAGTGGTGAATTGGCACTCTCTATACTTGTGGTGTTGAGAGGCACGAGATCAGCCTTCTATCAGGCTGGAGGAGAAGGCGGTCGGGAGCATGTGCATTCTATCACAGACCCGCTTACTCTGACTGTCTCCTCTCCTGCCTGCAGAACGCCAGCACGGAGTCTCTCTGCTAAAGATTATCAAGTTGTACTAAAGACTAAAATCTATCTATTCTAAGACTGCTTTCTCTCTCTAAAACACACACTCTCTCTCCTGCTACAGGAGATAGCCCTCAGGCACCCAAGAGAAATTGTTTCTGGGCGAGATAACACAGCTTAGCGGTCCAGGTCAGGAACTTAGTTAAGCCAGCCTGAGACCTGGCTGGTCCTGGGCCCTGATGAGCAGTGGCAGCGGTGGGCTGTGACACTGACAGTACACACCCTTGGTGAAACGTGAAGACAATGGTATTTTAACCCTGTAGTCTTCCTCTCAAGCCACAGCACTGCATATAATCACAAGAATAACATCAGACAAATCCCAAGGAAGGGAAGTCTACACAGCATCTGACCAATAGTCCTCACATTGTTGATTTTATAAAAACCATGTATCTGAGAAACTGTCACAGCCAAGAGAAGCCTGTGAAGATTTGACAAATACACATAATGTGATTTACTGGGTGAGAATCTGGAATAGGAAAAACACGTGAGATAACACAAGTAAGAAAAGCTGAATAAAGTATAGAATTTTGTGAATAATAATGCGAAACTGCTCATGAGTCGTGACAAACATATCATGTTAATAAAAGATTTTAAGAAGAAGGGACAGTGAATGGGGGGGTATATGTGAGCTTTCTGTACTATCTTTGCAACTTTTCTGCAGATTTAAAACTATTCTATCAGAAAACTTACTTAAAAATTAGGGCGGTGGCATTAGTGTGTTAATAGTAAAATTAATTTTATTAAATTTTAATAAAATCTTATAAGCAAAAAAAAAAAAAAAATAGGGCAGTGCCTGTAGCTCAAAAGAGTAGGGCACCGGCCCCATACGCCAGAGGTGGTGGGTTCAAACCCATCCCCAGCCAAAAGCTGAAAAAAAAAAAAACTTACTTAAAAATTTTCTAAAATAGCAGCTTCCAAGTTATGGATATTATTAACTGTGATTGAGTTGGCTAATGTGTTATTCTTTGCGAGTTAAAAATTAAACCCAGTGTAAGCACTTTTTCTCAGTGACCTTCTCAATCTGTTGTGACAAGGACTTGGCTGAAGGATTAATTCTGCTTTTTTTTTTCTTTTGTTTATTGGATGATCTGCTTTTAGCAGAATTAGAAATAGATATCTGAATAGTTTCATATCCTGAATGAGTGCCAGTTTTGTGATATTTATATTAAAAACAATCCATCGCTGTATGTTCTCTATAATGTTAGATAAATTATTGCTTGTTCTCACAATATCACAAGTTCATACTTTAATACTTGATTTTTCCAGGCAGTTTTTTTTCCTCTCATTTATTTCAGGATTTAGTTCCTATGCCTATTACATGATTTGCCACATTGGGTTGCATATGTGATATCTATATATTTTTCTTTTTTTAAATTAAATCATTTGTACATAGATTATACATACATTTATGCCATTATGGGATTTGATGTGTTGATTATTTGTACAAATTGGAGTG